>WBZZ01003797.1:90000-100000 GCA_019918135.1 Paulinella micropora | reverse complement strand
TATACATCTACATCTACACCTACATCTACATCTACACCTACACCTACACCTACACCTACACCTACATCTACACCTGCACCTACACCTACATCTTCATCTTCATCTACATCTGCATCTACATCTACATCTACATCGATGTACATATATGATATTACAGCCCACTACTTGCTAACCTGGATCCAGCGTGTGTGTGTGTGTTTTACCTGTACCTATACCTATACCTATACCTATACCTTTACCTATACCTAAAGACCTATTTCCGAATCTATCATCTATATCACCTAAATCTATTACTTATGTTATCTGTCAATGTAGGATATTACAGCCCTCAATTTGCAAACCTCGATCAGGCTTGTGTATGCTTGTTTGCTTTACTCAACGGAGATGAGGTATTATTATTATTATTATTATTATTATTATCATTATTATTATTATTATTATTATTCCTTGGAGTGTTGACTGTGACATATTTGAGGGAAATCCCGATGAAAAAACCTAGTCACACTTGCTAAACAGAGTTCCAGCCCAATGGCCTCAAGGCGTTAAACTGTGACGCCAACTCATAACCCTTTGGTGGTAGATGCTGGGGAGGAGGGTCGTTGCGCGCGTAAAAGATCTTAAACTCCGCATATGCTGGTTGATAGCCCAGGACCCAGCAGACACCAGATTGTTATGGGTGGGGTTTCGAGGCAGCTCTAGCAACCGCGCTTGGTGTATGCACTTGCACATTCGGTGACGTCTTGCAAGAGGTTGCTGGGACTGCGGAATAACCTCGGCTTAGTGCAGTCTTGCCCTCAGGAGCTCCATCGGTGGCCCCGATCATCAGGCGAGAGACTGACACGGGGGGGTGGAGGACCTCGAACAAGGGTATTGGAGGCTTATGTCCGTTGAGGATATGCCATTAGCTGCATCAGTACGCCTCAGATATAGTATTATTATTATTATTATTATTATCATTATTATTATTATTATTATTATTGTTATTATTATTATAATTATTCGTGGCACCGCGATAGCCCAGGGGTTAAGGTCTACCATCTGGGACCTGTCGCCAGTTCGATTCCCGTCGGTGCCAGTATTTTCAAAGGATATTTTCTTTGAAAGTATTGGTCTGTCTGGAAGGCTTGGAGCTGCCTTGCGGGGGTGTCAGTAGAGCCTATCGTCAAATCTTCGTACTCCCCTCACGGCTGAGACGATGGAGGCACATGTGCAGAAATGCATTCGCCATTGACTGAGAAGCACTATTATTATTATTATTATTATTATTATTATTATTATTATTATTATTATTATTATTATTATTATTATTATTATTATTATTATTATTATATTATGATTATTATTAGTAGTAGTATTATTATTATTATTATTATTATTATTATTATTATTATTATTATTAGTATTATTATTATTATTATTATTATCATTATTATTATTATTATTATTATTATTATTATTATTATTATTATTATCTAGATCAGGCTTATGTATGCTTGTTTGCTTTACTCAACGGAGATGAGGTATAATAATAATAATAATAATAATAATAATAATAATAATAATAATAATAATAATAATAATAATAATAATAATAATAATAATAATTTTCTCGACCAGGCTTCTGTATGCTTGTTTGCTTTACTCAACGGAGATGAGGTATTATAATAATAATAATAATAATAATAATAATAATAATAATAATAATAATAATAATAATAATAATAGTGCTTCTCTGTCAATGGCTGATGCATTTCTGCACATGCGCCTCCATCGTCTCACCCGTGAGGGGAGTACGAAGAATTGACGATAAGCTCTAATGACACCCCCGCAAGGGCAGTTCCAACACTTCCAGACGGGCCGGTATGTTCAATGAAAATACTGGTCCAGAAATAGACCGGTATGTTCAATGAAAATACTGGTGGAATAATGATAATAATAATAATAATAATAATAATAATAATAATAATAATAATAATAATAATAATAATAATAATAATAGTAATAATAATAATCTCGACCAGGCTTGTGTATGCTTGTTTGCTTTACTCAACGGAGATGAGGTATAATAATAATAATAATAATAATAATAATAATAATAATAATAATAATAATAATAATAATAATAATAGTAATATCTCGATCAGGCTTGTGTATGCTTGTTTGCTTTACTCAACGGAGATGAGGTATAATAATAATAATAATAATAATAATACTATATCTGAGGCGTACTGATGCAGCTAATGGCATATCCTCAACGGACATAAGCCTCCAATACCCTTGCTCGAGGTCCTCCACCCCCCCGTGTCAGTCTCTCGCCTGATGATCGGGGCCACCGATGGAGCTCCTGAGGGCAAGACTGCACTAAGCCGAGGTTATTCCGCAGTCCCAGCAACCTCTTGCAAGACGTCACCGAATGTGCAAGTGCATACACCAAGCGCGGTTGCTAGAGCTGCCTCGAAACCCCACCCATAACAATCTGGTGTCTGCTGGGTCCTGGGCTATCAACCAGCATATGCGGAGTTTAAGATCTTTTACGCGCGCAACGACCCTCCTCCCCAGCATCTACCACCAAAGGGTTATGAGTTGGCGTCACAGTTTAACGCCTTGAGGCCTTTGGGCTGGAACTCTGTTTAGCAAGTGTGACTAGGTTTTTTCATCGGGATTTCCCTCAAATATGTCACAGTCAACACTCCAAGGCAGATTTACTATATCTGAGGCGTACTGATGCAGCTAATGGCATATCCTCAACGGACATAAGCCTCCAATACCCTTGTTCGAGGTCCTCCACCCCCCCGTGTCAGTCTCTCGCCTGATGATCGGGGCCACCGATGGAGCTCCTGAGGGCAAGACTGCACTAAGCCGAGGTTATTCCGCAGTCCCAGCAACCTCTTGCAAGACGTCACCGAATGTGCAAGTGCATACACCAAGCGCGGTTGCTAGAGCTGCCTCGAAACCCCACCCATAACAATCTGGTGTCTGCTGGGTCCTGGGCTATCAACCAGCATATGCGGAGTTTAAGATCTTTTACGCGCGCAACGACCCTCCTCCCCAGCATCTACCACCAAAGGGTTATGAGTTGGCGTCACAGTTTAACGCCTTGAGGCCATTGGGCTGAATAATAATAATAATAATAATAATAATAATAATAATAATAATAATAATAATAATAGGCTTCCTCAGACTATAGCATCAGATCCAGATCCTGGACATGTGCCTCCATTGGGTCACCGGGGTCAGCCAATCCCAACGCATTGTCAGAACACCAAACAGACATAGCAGCAACAGCAACAGCAGGGGCAGATGGGGGCTGTGAAGTGCATGAAGAGCTAGATGCGAGGGTGTTAGCTGAAGAGAAGAACTCGGAGACACTACGCTGCGCTCCCGAACCCCTCTCTCTAGCCAGGACGTCCACACTGCGCGGACGGCCGCGCCGCGCAACATCAACGTCACGTGGGGGAGAGGGTGGGACAGAAGCTGATGGAACCTCAGTGAGGTCAATCACCTCCTCGCCCCCATCCTCCACCCCAAGCTCCTCCCTTTTACCCTCCCTAGCAGACCAACACTCAGACACATATGATCCAAACAACACATCCAACTTTGGAGGGGGACGCAACGCTGTAACCCCTAACAACGCAGCAAGCCTAAAGTTACTGCGGAAGCGCGACTTCCCCTGAAAAAGCTTACAAAACAATCGTGATTGATCCACAGGCGACATATCATCCCAACCCTGCTGCACAGAGCCCTCCCGCTCCCGCCCAAGCAACACATCCTCCACCACAACCTCACCGCCTACGACCTCACCACCCTCCTCACTCCCTCTATCCCCCTCAGCACCCCCCACAGCCATGCCACCGAGCCTCTGCATACTCAGCAACAGCTGCTTACGTCTCGCCTCATGCATGGGGCAATCCCATAAGAAGTGCGCAAGGGACTCATTGACATCATCATGACAACAGAAGCAGCGAGGGGACATGCCACTGACCAACTTGCTGCGGTACAACCGAAGGCGGTTGTTGCAGCTGAGCAACCTTCTCCGAAGCAGATTATAATGCGCATCATCAAGGGCTACCCATCTTGGGAACTCCTTAGTTCCAAAGACTTGTCTTAGGATGCCTCGCAGGCCATCAGTAAGATCGCTGCCTGCCTCTCGCTTGTCCCACATCAGTTGCTGCACCATCTTGACGTCCTGCTGAAGGGCCCACTTGTCCACAGTCGAACACCAACCCTCGAGGTCCTTCTCTGAGCTATTTAGGAGCTCCTGAAGCCCTTGTTGTAGATCCATTGAGTCCCTGATAGCGCCTTCGGCCTCCGCAGTCCAGTCGGATTTGACTTGAGATGCGATGACAGGAAATCGCTTCTCCGGTAGAACACGCAGCCGTCCATAGAACTTCAGTTGCGCCGCCCGCCGCAAACGCTCCGCACTCAAAGAGCGCGCCAGAAAGAGTGTAATCCACTTGCTTGTCTTAGGGCTGATGCCGAGAATCATCCTCATGGGGCGCAGCATTGCTGCCTCCAGCTTGGTGAGCTGCGATACGGGGGCACGCCAGACATCGAAGGCGTACTTCAGCTTGGCCCCCACAAGTTGATTCCAGCACATGAGACGATACCTAGCTTGTATCTCACATGCACACCACAGAGAGTACCAACCTGCGGTGGCGACTTCAGTGACACGCGTAGCCCGCAGGGCCTGCTCCTTCCACTTCAGGTCGTCGGTGATAACCACTCCCAGGTACTTGTACTGACTGGTGACACAAAGCTTCTGGCCGCGAAACCACACCACGGGCTCACCTCGCTCCCTGATACTTGGTCGTTTCGCCTTGCTCGACGTGTAAATGGGCATGATTTCCGTCTTGCCGGGCTTCAAGTTGACTTCCAGCCGGTAATCTTCCGCGAACTTGGCCACAACATTGACCATCTTCTGGAGCTCGGTGCGACTGTGAGCGATGAGGGCCACGTCGTCCGCGTATAGAAGTGCCTTGATGTCGTTCAGCCGCTTCACATCCGTGATCTTGAGGGCACTCGCCAGCCGATCACACAGCTCATCCATAAAGACGTTGAAGAGTGTGGGAGAGAGAGGGGACCCCTGTTGGACGCCTACACGCTCCAGTACTTCGGGGGTGAGTGCTCCATCAACTAGCACTTGCGACGAAGTCTGCTCGTAGCACCTGCGTAGCGTGCGCCAGAACTTGCCCCTTACACCCAGCTTCCAGAGCCTCTCAAATAGGCCATCTCTCCAAACAGACGGGAAAGCCTTGCGTAGATCGACGAACAGGACATACGACTCCCGCTTCTGCTGCTGACGCCCCTTCAACCTCTGCCAAAGGGTAAAGACCTGATCCGTAGTGCGAAGCCCCGGGCGGAAGCCTCCCTGCTCTGGACGTAGCTTATCCGGGCCATCCACGAAGAGCGTTAGACGAGTAGCTAATAAGGACAGATACAGCTTACCAAGGCAACTAATAATCGAGATATCCCTCCAGTTGTCAGGATCCGTAGGATCCCCACCCTTGGGGATATTGACGATGATTCCCTTGCCCCAAGCTTTTGGAGTCCTCTCGGCTTCTCGAATCCAGTTGAAGTACTGCGTTAAGTAGCCATTGATGTAGGCGCCGCCATACTTGAGCATCTCGTTCTTCACTTTGTCCTCGCCACAAGCTTTGTGGTTATTCAGGGCACGTTGCCTTGCAAGGACCTCCTCTTGCGTGAACGGCTTGTCCAGCTCTTCGCAAGTGTCTTCACCTACTTCGTGCTCCTTCATAGCCCGGGCCACCTCATCTCTGAAGCGATCGTTCCAGTGGAACTGCCGCTTAGCTTCGGCTTCCTCCCACTCCAGCGAGCCTGCTTCTGCACAGCACTCCACCACAACAGCCGCACTTGCCGGATTTTCCCGTGGCTTCACCGAATTTTTCCGAAATTCCTCCCACCGAGCGACCTTTTCCGGCAGCGTACACGCCAGTGAGCCATCCTCCCTTTGCACCGGCGCGGAGACCTTCGTTCTGCGTGCCCCGCCAAGCCGCTTCGCGAGTAGCCAAAAGCGCTTTGAGGATTGCTCGCGTTGACATTTGACCGCTTCTTCCTGCACTTGCTTGAAGGAGGCGGACTTCTTGGCCCGAGTTGCCTTCCGAATTTGCTTGCAGAGCCGTAGCCAATTCAGACGGGCTTCCGCATTCGATTCATCCCTCCTGTATGCTGCGTAGGCCTCCCGGCGCTGTTGAATGAGCTCCTTTAGCTCCCCGTCGAACCAATTGTTGGTGAAACGGGGTCGTATACATCTGGAGCCAGGGACCCGGTGCGCCGCCATTCGGAAGAACTGCGCCACTCGCTCGGTGACGTCATCTACCACCCGTTGGCTGTCGGCACCACCCGATAGGTCAAGCTCAGGCAGCTGATGCACTCCAAGCTTCTGTAGGCAATGCTGGAATACGTCATCGAACTTGTCGCGTAGATAATCCAGCGCTTGCTTCGCAGCGTGATCATTACCCGAGACACCAGCACCAATAAGCTTATCAACACGAAAGGACCTGTAAGGTTTCGCAGCCCGCTTTGGTCGGCGCTGGCCGCTCCACGTCAGTTCGGCCCATACTGCCTTGTGGTCCGTATCAAGATCATCTTCGCATACTCCGAACTTTGCTCCAGATGCCAAGCCAGGCGACGCGCAGATGTAATCGAGGAGGTGCTTGCCTGTGCCCGTGCCGCGCTGCTCACGCCGGGACCACCAGTAGGACCCTTCCACTGGGCACGAGAAGCCGCTCAGATTTCGCAGGCCCGTAGCGACGAGGACAGCCGCGAGTCTCTTGCCGTTCTCCGAACGTACCGGTGCTCCCTTATCATCGACCTCCCCGTGCTGACCGACGATGCCCTCCTCTTTTCGGCTGCATGCCGGCCCGAGCTTCGCATCCGCCACCGTGACCACAAGACCTTTGGCTCCAAAAAAAGCTATAGCTGCCTGCCAGGCCGCATACGCCTCTAACGACTCTTCTTCCTGCGTTTCCTGGGGAAAGTAGCCGTTGCCCACATAGATATCCTGAGCGCCGGTAACACCCGAGGCGATACGCAGCCACACTTGCTGCCGGTGGTCGACGGGGGCTGACACCAGGTTGCAATACGGACCAAGGAAGTTAGCCACCGCGATTTTTCTCGCTGGCCTCCGCAGGTTTTCCAAAAATCCGGAATCCATCCAGGCTGCATTTGGAAAGTTGCTTCTTGCCCATGCGGTGCTCCTGAGCCCCGATGACTAGCCAGCCCTCGTGCTTGTAGAATGATGCCCATTCCGCCGTGCCTACGTTGTCGTATCCCGTTTTACCCTGCCAGTTGTGACTCGCGACGAGTAGCTTGAAGCCGGTATCGAACTGCTTCGAGCGGTGCTTCTTGGCTCGTTTCCGGACCCGACGGCCGCGCTTGGCTTCCGCCCTCGTGCTGCCCCCCTCTGCAGGTTCTTGCGCAGGTTGGTCCCCCACTGCACTGGCCGCCGAATGCAGGGGCACCACATGCACATCAGCACACTCAGACACACACTTAGGTGCATCGGCAGCCAATTCCGAAGACACCACCTGCACATCATCAACACATTCTTCATGCAGAGGCAAGACGCGGTATCCCGTCGCAGCTTGCTCCTTCCGGACCGCCGCTTCCCCACGCAGATGGATGCGAATAAGCCTTCGGACACGTTCCCTGTCCCTGAACCTGCGCCCAAGGGCCACATTGACCCCTCTGCCGAAGAATTTGAGATGTTTGAATTGCTGCAACGCCGTCTGCCTGCTGTCATCGTCCTCGTAGACCAGCTCCAGGTGACGAGACATTCGCTGGCCTTGCCACTCCATTACCGGGACCACCAGACCAAGACCGCTCATTTTGGGGGCGATCTCCTGTAGATTGGCGCGTTCTGAGAGCCCCCAGACAATCAGATTACGCCCGTCCTTGTCGTACCGATCTACCCGCCGGTACCGTCGAGGCGGCGGTGCCATCTGCCATATAGCGCCGCTCGCCTTATGTTGAAGCGCCGACCCGTGTGACAGGTTTGGGGAGGAAGGATGAGGCGCAGCTAAGATAGCCTCTCCACGTGGTTCAGGAATTCCGTCATATACGCGAGCCCTCATCTTCCCATCCTGGGACATCGGGCCAGAGCCCGTCGAAGAGGCATTCCCACGGGGATTGTCCAGGTCTTCGGCGATTCTACCTTGTCCCATAAGGGCCACAGTGGTAGCTCCGTGCTTCGCGTATTTGTAATCCATTGCGAGTAGTAGACGGCCAATGTCGCTGGCCATCACCGCCGCGCCTCTTTACGCCGAGGAAAGCGCCCGCCCATGCAAATAGCATCGGCGGTATCTGCAACACACACTACACGCATTTCCGCCGGTGTCACTGGACGCTGCCTCGTCGCTTCGTGCCCTTCGGCGCCCGCCAGCACCCCCCGCGTCGCCAGAACCTGCCTCACGCACTACACACACTCTCCATCGCATCGCCAACGCCTCTACTCTCATGCCTTATGGACTTTCAGCTGCTCCTAACAATACACATCATGAGGTACGGGTGTCCCCGAGTGGAGCCAGATCGGACGGCGTGCCGCTGAAACTCCTTCCCCCACGTGGGTATAGAAGGCGCGAACCTAGCGGTACCTATAGGATCTTACAGACAAGTATAGTAATCCCAGCCGAAGCTGCTCAGTTAGAAATGCAACGGTGGAGGTTGTGAATGCATGGGGCAAGGCACGGCAACGCAGCAAGGCACTGGCAAGGCATTGGGACCGACTGAAGCCCCTCTCCAACGTGCGCGTCATCATAATTCCAGTTAGGCAACCCCGAAGAAGCGAAGATAGGGAGGAGACAAAACCCAGATAGGATGAAGATAGGATTAACATGAAGCCGAAATGGAGCCGAGTTGGAACAGGTCAACTCGGCCCCATCTCGGCTCCATGTGAATCCTATCTTCAACCCATCTCGGTAGTGTTTCCTCCGAATGCTCACCTCAACAAGATCACCAAACCGGAACTGGAAGCCCCCAGGCATTTACTCGGCAGGAAATTCAGCGAAAATGGGCTAACCAGGAAACCAGACCCAAACCAACAGCCAAGAAAAACGAGCCAACCAACAATCCAACAGACAACCCCACAATCTGCCTGGCCGAACCCCTACCGAGTAAATGCCCAGTTGAGAGTTGCGCATATCCCGGTGACCGCCCTTCCCAAGCGGTCACCTGCGTGGGGAGAGGCCCAACCACCTCCTCTTCCCATGGAGTGCCATCTTGTGCACCCCTCCAGAATAATAATAATAATAATAATAATAATAATAATAATAATAATAATAATACCTCCTCTAAGGCATACTGATGCAGCTGATGGCACGATCCGTTTCCGGACATGAGCCTCCATGCCCTTGCTCGAGGTGCTCCATCCCCACCTAGTCAGTCTCTCGACTGATTATAGGGGCCACCGATGGAGCTCCTGAGGGCAAGACTACACTAAGCCGAGGTTATTCCGCAGTCCCAACAACCTCTTGCAAAACGTTGCCGAATGTGCAAGTGCGTACACCAAGCATGGTTGCTAGAACTACCTCAAAACCCCACCCATTACAATTTGGTATCCGCTGGGTCCACGGGCTATCAACCGGCATAGCGGAGTTTAAGATCTTCGACAGGCGCCCAACGACCCTCCTCCCCAGCATCATCCACCAACTGGTTTTGAGTTGGCATCACAGTTTAACGCCGTAAGGCTATTGGGCTGGAGCTCTGATAAACAAGCGTGACTAAGTTTTTATCATCAGGTAAAAATAATAATAATAATAATAATAATAATAATAATAATAATAATAATAATAATAATAATAATAATAATAATAATAATAGTAATAATAATAATAATAATAATACTATATCTGAGGCGTACTGATGCAGCTAATGGCATATCCTCAACGGACATAAGCCTCCAATACCCTTGTTCGAGGTCCTCCACCCCCCCGTGTCAGTCTCTCGCCTGATGATCGGGGCCATCGATGGAGCTCCTGAGGGC
>WBZZ01003797.1:52500-55000 GCA_019918135.1 Paulinella micropora | reverse complement strand
GTGGTTTTCTCGGTCACCTAGCCACATAAAGAAAAATTATTATTATTATTATTATTATTATTATTATTATTATTATTATTATTATTATTATTATTACTATTATTATTATTGTTACTATTATTACTTTTATCATTATTACTATTACTATTATTATTATTATTATTATTATTATTATTATTATTATTATTATTATTATTGTTGTTGTTGTTGTTACTGAATTGGCTTGTTGATCAAATTTCAGCCGAATCAGTGCCAAATTTCTGTCCAGATGGGTAAAATAAAGAAAGAAAGAAAGGAAAGAAAGAAAGGAAAGAAAGAAAGAAAGAAAGAAAGAAAGAAAGAAAGAAAGAAAGAAAGAAAGAAAGAAAGAAATTAATAAATAAATAAGTAAATAAATAAGTAAATAAATAAGTAAATGAATAAGTAAATAAATGAATATATAAATGAATAAATAAATGAATAAATAAATAAATTTCTTGTCATACGGGTATATCAACCTCCACTCCTTCAAAGATGCAGGGACAGATGTGTAATGTATGTTTTCCTTGATGAGTCTTAACCACTAACCACTACCACCACTATCTATCTATCTATCTATCTATCTATCTTTTATGTATATATATATATATTTCCGTCTATCTATCTACCTATCTATCTATCTATCTATCTGTCTATCTATATATCTATCTATCTATCCCCCACAGCGGTTATGATGATTCCTTGTATATGTATGTATTTTCTAATGTATATTGTAATGTATATGTATTCTTCCTTTCTTTCTTTCTTTCTTTCTTCCTTCCTTCCTTCCTTCCTTTCTTCCTTCCTTTCTTCCTTTTTTTTTATTTTTTCTTTCTTTCTTTCTTTCTTTCTTTCTTTCATTCTTTCGTTTCTTTCTTTCTGCCTTTCTTTCTTTCTTTCTTTCTGCCTTTCTTTCTTTCTGCCTTTCTTTCTTCCTTCCTTCCTTCCTTCCTTTCTTCTTCCTTCCTTTTCTTTCTTTCTTTCTTTCTTTCGTTCGTTCTTGCCCACTTCCACTACGGCCACACCCATGAATATGTACATTTATATGTATGTATATATATATATATATACATATACATATATACATATATATATATACATATACATATATATATATATATGTCATGTGTAATGTATCTTAATGTCTTGTCACTACTACCTCCATCGCCACACCCACAAACATGTACGCGTGTATGTATATATGTAATGTGTCATGTATTGTAATGTATTTTATCGGTCACCTCCACAAAATGTGGTCAGGTTACCGTTGAAAGCTACATATGCGGCGCGACAAATTTGACGTGTTTTGCGGGCGCGAGCCGAGCTGGGCCGGCGAGCCCGCAAAACACTTCAAATTAGTGGCTAGCCGCATAATATGCTAGGAACTAACTGCCACCACCGCCATACCCATATGAATATGTACGTTTGTATGTATATATGTCATGTGAATTGTATTGTATTGTATTGTATTGTATGGTGTTGCATTGTAATTTAATGTAATGTATTGTATTGTATTGTATTGTATTGTATTGTATTATATTATATTATATTGTAGTCTAGTGTATTGTATTGCACTGTAATGTAATGTAATGTCATGTATTGTATGTGTTGCATTGTATTATATTGCATCGTATTACATTTCATTATATTTCATTGTATTGTATTGTATTGTATTGTATTTTATTGTATTGTAATAGATTGTAATGTAATGTAATATAATGTAATGTATTGTAATTGTATTGTATTGTATTGTATTGTAATAGATTGTAATAGATTGTAATGTAATGTAATGTAATGTAATGTATTGTATTGTATTGTATTGTATTGTAATAGATTGTAATGTAATGTAATGTAATGTAATGTATTGTAATGTATTGTATTGTATTGTATTGTATTGTATTGTAATAGATTGTAATGTAATGCAATGTAATGTAATGTAATGTATTGTATTGTATTGTCTTGTATTGTATTGTATTGTATTATATTGCAACCTATTGTAACCTATTGTAATGTAACGTAATGTAATGTAATGTAATGTAATGTAATTTCATCTGATGTAATGCAATGTAGCATAACAAAAAGTAATACAAGATAATGTAATGTAATAAAATTTATTTGTCCCCTCCACAAAATGTGGTCAGGTTACCGATAAAACTTCGTATGCGGCGCGCCAAATTTCACGTGTTTTGCAGGCTCGCCGGCCCGGCCCGGCTCGCCCGCAAAACATGTCAAATTTGTGGCTAGCCGCATAATATACTGATATGAATGTCTGTACAGAATTTTGAGCAATACGTCTGGCTCCAGTAGTGGTAAGTTATTCATTTACATATACATTCACATATACATGTCTATGCATAGACATAGACATATACATAGAAATGGAAATAGACAAAGACAAAGACATAGACATAGACATAGACATAGACATAGGCATAGACATAGACATAGACATAGACATAGACATAGACATAGAAATAAATAT
>WBZZ01003797.1:2500-35000 GCA_019918135.1 Paulinella micropora | reverse complement strand
ATGCATTGGATTGCATATGGATTGCATATGGATTGCATGGGATTGCATTGGATTGCATTGGATTGCATCTGGATTGCATTGGATTGCATTGGATTGCATTGGATTGCATTGGATTGCATTGGAATGCATGGGATTGCATTGGATTGCATTGGATTGCATTGGAATGCAATGGATTGCATTGGATTGCATTGGAATGCATTGGATTGCATTGGATTGCATTGGATAGCATTGGAATGCAATGGATTGCATTGGATTGCATGGGATTGCATTGGATTGCATTGGAATGCAATGGATTGCATTGGAATGCATGGGATTGCATGGGATTGCATTGGAATGCAATGGATTGCATTGGATTGCATGGGATTGCATTGGATTGCATTGGAATGCATTGGATTGGATTGCATGTGATTGCATGGGATTGCATTGGAATGCATTGGAAATGTGTTAATACATGGTTTGGTCACACTGAGGAGACTGACCGAGTGGTTATTAATACATAAGTTTTGATTAAAGTTTTTTTTTCTTTTATCTTTTCTTTCGGCAACCGGTTGGCTGATATTCGACGGTACGCTTTGAAGGCGGAAGTGACGGATGTCACTATGGGACTTAGTGATGGGATGTCACTATGGATTTCGAAGTGATTACCGTACTGAATTGAATGGTTTTGAAGCCGGCTGGAAGGACTGTCACTGAAATCTATACGGTGTGGGACGCACTGTATAATATTATGGAGTGACATGACGGTAAAGCCATTGGGACATCTATGGCTGCGTGTCAGATTTCAGTCACTTGTGCAGCTATGACATAGCTGAAGGAGCCGTGGGAAGGAAAGGGCTATAACTTTCAGACAGAAATCATCGACGGTTTCGATAAGCAAATATGTCATTCATCATATGTTATGGCATATTGGAGGTCACGGATTTTTTAGCCTCTGAGGGAGGTATTAAAAGCGGGCTGTCGAACCGGACGAGCGGAGTGTATTTTCATCATATTATCCGCAGATGAAGGACTCTGCGCCTAGAGATGATGCTACCGCAACACGATGCCTATGCGTTGCTCAGGTTTACCTCAAGTTGTGAACTTTGAGTGGTTATGAGATAATCGGCTAACGATACGTTGGCTAATTTTAATACATCGCGGGGGCGGGATTCGTGGCGGCAATAAAGGCGTGGTTGGACGGAATATGTTGCCTATTAAAGGAAGCATAGAAGGGGTGAATGGAAAGGCGAGGGCGGAGGTTACGGGGACAATGGTCTTGACCATTGAACTCTACTCCGGTATTATTATTAAAGTCCTTTGACATCCAGTTCTATGTCTGTCCGGAGTATTCGGGAGAGTTGCTGATTGGATTCATGCAACTCAATAGGATGAATACATTAATTGATTGCCGGTCAGGTTTAATGCACTACGGAAGTAGTGATTACGACGCGGAGGATATGGTGAGGGGCCGGTCGGAGGTTCCTCTCTTCCATACTGATACTTACGCGGTGTCATACACTAAGCACGGCACGGACGGCGTCGGTGACCCACATGCAATTGCGCGAAGCGCAAGGGTGCAGATGGTCATACCGAAGCCATATCAACACCCGGCGTTGGACAATTATTATAAGGATTTCCAACCCGAGTACCGCGGGCTTGCGGGAAAGGCTAGGAAGGTTGTTCGACGTTGGGAAAAGGCAACGGTGGAGGACTTAATTCAGGGCCGGTCGGCTCAGATTATGGCTTGCACCATGGAAGAACATAGCATGCAGGTGGAGGCAGGACTGGGCGGGTTCAGGGATGGAAACAAGGGGCCTTATGTGTTCCTTCAGAACCAGTACTGCTTCCATGCAAATGCATCACGGGCCAATAGGCCGTTGTTGAACCGTTGATGTCGATGTGGGTGTCAACGGGGGGAATGGAGGACGAAATTTTGGATTTCGTGGGGGACATGTGGGGTGACAAACCTCTTTGTCCGCGGAATTCCGGAGAGACAATGAAGTGGCTCACGAAGTATTTCGCGGGTGATAAACCGTTCTCTATTGTCTTACCGTTCCATGACAACGCACTATGGGCGGATGAGGTTTTGGACCGGATCGCGGATCACCCAATGCCGGTGCCATCTAGGAAGCAACATTTGGTGACTGCATGTAGATTGGGCACTAGGGAACAGGGGTTGGCATATCGAAACTCACTTAAAGGGTGTGACCTTCAGAAGGTGCGGGAACAAGCGTTCACGTGCTTCACAGGGTTTTACACGAAAAGGGCGCCTATCCAGTATGCGTTGATTCTGGATCGGATGGCGAACCTTGGGAAATGGGATGAGTTTTCGGAAGTCAAGTACCATCAGAAGGAGGTGGAAATGCCCTCCGAGGATGGCCTGGTGGAGGATGCGTGGTCGGACATGGCTGAGGCACCCGAACTTAGGGATCGGAAGGATGCCCCGTCATGGGAGAATAAAATTGCTCGGATGCGGGCGGATTGGAAAGGAAAAAGAAAAGAATATTGAGAGCCTTCAGAAGGTGATTGCTCAGGAAAAGGAGATCTTTGATCCGCCTAGGCCGGGGACGGTCAAGCATTTTGAGGCCCATCTCAGGAGATTCCGGGGATGAATATCACGCATGCCTCTAGGAGGTCTGTCCTGGGCCGTAAGGAGGAAAGTATTGCCCAGGAGAAGGCGGAGGGGTTACAAGCAGATGATTTCACAAAGTTTTCGGACTCCCCGATTTCGTCGCATGTACGCATGGTTCCAAAGCCGGATGGAGCGCTGAGGTTTTGTGTGAATTACTATTGGGCTAACAAAATCATCGAGGGTGAGCGGTACCCGCTACCCAAGATCGATGACTGTATGCGCAGTTAAAACACGCAAAATTTTACTCGGTATTGGACCTCAAGAATGGGTTCTAGCAGATCCCGCTCAGCAGAAAGAGCAGTTGGCTTACAGCGTTTGTAGTGGGAATGACGCTATACCAATGGAAGGTATTGCCGATGGGTCTGAGGAACTCACCGGGCATATTTCAGGCAGCGATGCAGAAAATGCTCAGACGCCAGTTTGAGGATAAACGGGCAGGTGGGTTTATGGAGAAATGTGGACAGAAGGCGGAGGATTACGCTTTCTGTTACATAGATGATATTATTATCTACTCCAATCCATGGAGGAACACCTGGCCCATATACAGGATGTTTTCCGACGGGTGAGAGAGTTTGGTCTCAAGGTGAACTTGGACAAGTGCCAGTTTGCCACCCGACAGGTTACATACCTAGGATATGATATCTCGAACGGGACAGTAGCGATTGCGGCTAAGAAGAGGGATGCTGTGGAAGGCATTAAGCGGCCTCAGACGCGGTCGGAGTTGTTCTCCTTCATTGCGCTTGCGCAATATTACAGTCAGTTCTTTCCGAATTGGTCGGAGACGGTCAAACCGTTAAAAGAGCTGTAATTGAAAGGCGACATGCGAGAGTGGACGCCTAAACAGGAGGAGACGTTCGAGTTCATTAAGGAAATGTTGACTCGTGATCCCAAGTATAACAAGGATTGCATCTTGATGATGCCGGATGTGGATAAGCAGTATGTGCTGGACACCGATGCGTCTAAGTATGCGATCGGGGCGGTCCTACAGCAATACGACGACAAAGGGGTCTTACGGCCGATCATGTACTTGAGCCGGAAGCTCAACAGGGCGAAACAGAACTACTGTACAAGGCAGAGGGAAGCCTTGGCGGTGGTTTGGTCGTTTATAAGACTCAGGGAATACTTGTGGGGGTCACGGGATATCGTGGTAAGAACGACCACCAGAACCTTATGTGGTTGATGACGAACGATTGCACGGGCAGGCTGGCCAGGTGGCAGGCTTTGCTATCGTGTTATGACTTCACCGTCAAGTACATTCCCGGCAAGAAGAATATTGTGGCCGACTCTTGGTCAAGAGTCAATTACTCAACTCCATCCGCATGTCTGGCTGCGATGCAGCAGATGGACGAGTTCGAGGACTTGGCATTGAGGACGGATCAAAAGGATATCATGCCGGCGAACATGATCTTCTATGCCAATATTAAGGCTCATCCGGGGACTAGCAGGAAAGAGCCTAGGGTGATGGAGGCAAAGAAGGAGGAATATAGGAAGGTCATGATGACTCAGTTGGAACGGGGGGTTGGCCAAACAGAGTGCTGTACGGAGCATTTTGTAGAGGAGGCCGTGCAACGCCTGAAAGAATACGAGGCCGATAAAGCCGCTATTCTGGATGAGGATAAGGCGGAGCATGAGTGCTATTGTTGCCAGGGGCACGCGGCACCGGCCGTCCGAACCTACATGGAAGACCCGGGCGTGGAAATGGCTCCAGAGCCGGAGGTGGCCTCTAAAGAGCCGTTGGGGGCTTCGGAGGGGTCGGGGCCGGATTCCAGACCTCAAGTGGGAATCCAGGTAGAGGACGGTACAGTGCGTACCGCGTCGGTGGAAGCATGGAGGCAATGTCAGAGGGCCGATGATGAGTACAAGGACTTGATCCAGTACTTTTTGGCGGGGGATGAGCTGTTGTTGACGGAGAAGATCCGATCACAGCTCAAGACTCTGGCATGGAGGGATGGCCTCCTGTGGTACACAGGCAAGACACCGGAGACGGCCAAGAACCCGGAAAAGTGGGTCTTATGGGTCCCAGCCAAACTGAGGCAGATGATCTACGTAGCGTCACACGTAGTCCCGTTGGTTAATCACCCGGGGGTACAGAGGACGCAGTGGATTATCAAAAGGCGATTCTGGTGGGAAGGGATGGATAAGTTCATTAAGAAGAGGGTCAAGGGCTGCACGATCTGTCAGATGAACAAGAAACACCCAGTGGAAGGGAAAATCCCAGTTGGGAAATTTACACTGCTAGAAAGGCTCTTTGAGTTCCTGCATGTGGACCGCGTGAGGCCGTTGCCGCCGGTGGGGCCGGCGAAGGATAAGTTCTTGATGACGGTCATTGATAGGGCGAGCAATTACGTCTGGGCGATACCAGTGCCGGACACTACGGCGGAGACGACAGACAGGGAGCTGATCGATCGGATCCTATGTGTGGTAGGGGTCCCCAAGACGATTTGCTCAGATAAGGGGCCAGCCTTTGACAATAAACTGATGGAAAGGCTCGCGAAGTATTACGGGGTCCACTGGCAGTACATTACACCGTACAATCCGAGGGCTAATAGCATGATCAAGCGGGTACATAGGCCGCTCAAGTCGGCCCTAAGGACCTACTGCAAGAAGAGTCAGCTCTTGTGGAGGGAGGTGGTCCCAAGCTTTGTGTTCGCTATGAACGCGATGCCATCGAAAGCTCTTGGAGCGGGGGCGGAATGTAGATCCCCGTATCAGGTGGTGTACGGGCAGGAGCCGGTGATGCCCCAACACTTGGTATATCAGGATGCACCTGCGCTTGCGCTGGACGAGGATGAGCTCTGGGGGGGTTCGTATGCGGGTCTCAATGGAGGCCATGAAAGCGGTGCGACAAGCAAGGCTGGCGGAACAGACTCGCCAGCTAAGTAAAGAACCCTTGGAGCAGGACTTGTCTATGGTAACGTACAAGCCAGGGGACATCGTCATGTTGTACTACCCACAGGTTCCGAAGGGCATATCATCGAAGATGTTTAGGTTCCGAAGGGCATATCATCGAAGATGTTTGTGCACTGGAAGGGGCCCTATCAGGTGGTGCAGCAGACAGGGCCGTTTAACTATCGGATAAGAGGCAGGGGGGGAGAACAAGATTGTTAATGTTCGACGCTTCATTAAGTACGATCCGTTCTTAATGGAAAACGAGACGCTCCAGGAAGCGCTTGTCAGGGAAAAGGGAGAGTTTCAAGACCCTCCTAAGTTGGTAACGGATAAGGAACCCGATGGTGGAAAGCCCGGGGACCGGAAGGGCCAGGGGGAGAGGAAGGCACGGGCCCCTGAAGAGGGCGTCGGCCGGGGAAGCTCCAAAGGGCCTGAGGTCGCGGGGAAGGGGTCAGATGCGAGTCGCAAGCCACCCACAGAGGCGGCGAAGCGGGCGGCGGATAATGATCTGATTTACTCGGAACCAGGAGGTAGACCGGGGAAGCGTAGGAAAACGGAAGTGCAGGCGGAGCCGGAGGAGCCTATTGAGCCCTCGCAGGTGGATGTCAAGCACAAGTTATGGAAGGAGGGTAATTAAGACACTGGGGATGAACTGGGTTCTGAATCAGTTCTATCTTGTCAGACCCCCGACTAGATTCGTTGCAAAAGGGGACAAGGATACTCTTTTTGTGATGAAGGTAGTGGGACTGGCGAAGGACTCGAGGAAGACTCGATCGTCGGAAAGTGCGCTTAAGAACCTTCCGCCTATGCTGCAGTTCTACCGGTCTTGGGATAAGGATACGGTGGAGAACCGGATGTACCGCGAGTATGTCCCGGTGTGGTGGAATGCTGCGAATAGGGAAGTATGGGATGCCAAGATAGATCCGGCCTCACGGAAGGCGGACAGGGATCACGAGGCATGATACTACATCGTTTTTACGCTATTAGGGTTTACGGGAATTTACTCGTGGAAGTAATTTCTTGTTATTAAATGTATTTTAAGATGAATTCTTATTACATTTCCGGTTCTGATTAATACATCCGGTTTTAACGTGGTTTTAGGATATGGAATATGAGAAGAAAGCTGGGATGCTTGGATCTCATAGGACCTTAAAACCTACATCTAACACGTAACCGTTTACCGGAGTGGAGAAAGGTTTTCAGGATGCAGATTACATGATTATGTAGCATCCATATTGAATAATCTCCCACATTAATAGCGTTGACCCGATCCTTTTACATCATATGTAGTAACCGTTTGAAGTTTTGGAAAAAAGGTCACGGAAATTCCGTGAAATTTGGCCTTTTTCCCGTGACTGGGAACTTATGGCTAAATAAGGGAAATTGCACTTATGGGTTGTTGTTTGGGGTATGTTTTGGCATTTGTGCAGGTTACGGACGTAACGAAACGTGTCAGTTGACCCTGTCAAAGGGACACTCCGTTTTTAACGGTTGTTCCCTCTGACTTGTTGTTTGGGTTCAGACTTGACTTCCCTTTCTACTTTAGAAGTGGAGGTTAGTTCTGAACCAGTTGTGTTTAACGTTATTATTAAATTCCTTTTTATTATTGAGCTCGTAAGGGTAAGACCTCCGGTCGTAATACAGAGCAAGGACACTTTAGGTCCCGTCAGTAACTCTCCCAATCTTTCCAACTACAAATTATTAAATTTAATTATTATATATCAGTATTTAAATAATACTGTAACAAAGAATAGCCACGTTATTGTTGAAACTTTGATGTTCAGCGCAGTGGTCCGACTCTCTTGATGATATTGAATAATATAATATTAATATCACTGATCATTGAATAATATTGAATAACCGGCACTAATTGAATAATATTGAATAATATTGAAGCATAATATTGAACAGTGAGTATTGAATAGTATTGATTATTAATAATATAATACTAATGGAATAATATTGAATAAGATCATATTATCATGAGTCATCCAGAATCATGTGAATACCGTACCGGACCGAATTATTACTATGATACTGTGTTAATCAAGTTTCTTCGAGTTAAGTTACTTCATTATGATAAGTCAACTGCCACCGTCATAACTTGATCAAGTTATGTTGATTAATATTGATTAATATTGATTCAACTTGATTGAACTCAAGTTCATATTGCCTCGGATTAAGTGATATTGATTAATATTAATAGTGATCAATATTGGTCGGATTAACATCATAAGACGGTTGATTAATATTGCCTGGATTTGTATTGGCTGTTCAAGTTTATTAATATTGATGACTTTTTTTTTCATAATCTTGATTAATATTGAATAATTTAATAATCATACGGTAATAATGACATCCGCAGTGTCGAATTTACATACATAAATACATATAAATACATGCATGCATACATACCATACATACATCCAGACCGTCCATACATACATACATACTAGCTAGTACATACATATATACATACATACATACCTGCATACCTGCATACCTACATACCTACATACCTACATACCTACATACCTACATACCTACATACATACATACATATTTACATGCATATATACATACATGCATGCATGCATACATACATACATGCATACATACCGAAAATAAACTTTCTTGGTAGTAGTAGTGTATACCTGCTTCATTAAATTATTTTGTCCCTTCAAGTATCCTGGCTGAGCGTCGTCCAAAATAAACCTAAATGATATTTTGATTACACATTTATAAGTAAGAGAGAGAGAGAGCCTGAGAGAGAGACATACATACATACATACATACATACATACACACACTCACACATAAACACATACATACATACATACATATATACATACATATATACATACATACATACATACATACATACATACATACATACATGCATACATACAAAACATACATACATACATACATACATACATACAAACATACATACATACATACATACATACATGCATGCATGCATGCATACATACATACATACATACATACATGCATACATACATACATACATACATACCTACATACCTACATACCTAAATACCTACATACATACATACATACATACACATACATACATACATACATACATGCATACATACATACATAATCACGCACACAGCTTCTCCATGTCTTATAGTAGCTATATACAGAATACGGAGCTTGAAATTTCTCAATTTGCCTAGTTTGCTTCACGTCAATTCTACAAAGATGACGAAGTTTGCTGGTTGGATGGTCATCAAAAAATACCAAAAAAGTGCCGGCCCGAGCTACGCATAGAAGCCAGCACCAATAAACCTGGCTGCTGTTCCGTTGATTTTGGATCACCGTGATTTTAACACCTTTCTCAGCACTTTCTCCAATCAACACATCCTGTACACCACAAAAACACATCAAGGAACATGCGTCAAGATACAAAAGAGCTCAAAAGAACCGGGGGGCTGTATGTTTCTATATAGATGATGCATACAGAGATTGCTTTGTCAACGCGTGTTACACAAAATTTTCGTTCTTGCTGCTGCTGCGGTGCCTTGCGCCTGCTTCCTGCTTCCTGCTTCCTGCTTCCTTCTTCCTGCTTCCTGCTTCCTGCTTCCTGTTTCTGCTTCGCTTGCTTCTTGCTTCCTGCTTCCTGCTTCCTCCTCCGTGATTTTAGAACACCTTTTTTTTTGCACCTTTCTTAACAGCGTGCCACCTCCAATCAATACACCTAACACACACAAGTAAAACAAATCAAAGAAAATGCGTCAAGATACAAAAGAATCCCCGTCTGGAGGGACTGTATGATTCTATATATATGATGCATACAGAGTTGCTTTGTCAACGAGTGTTACACAAAATGTTCGTTCTTGCTGCTGCCACCGTGCATTGTGCCCTCCTGCTTCCTGCGTCTTGCTTCCTGCTTCCTCCTTCCTTCCTCCTTCCTCCTTCCTCCTTCCTTCCTTCCTCCTTCTTTTCCTTCCTTCCTTCCGTCCGTCCTTCCTTCCTTCCTTCTTTCCTTCCTTCCCCTTCCCTTCTTCCTCCTTCCTCTTTCCACCTTCCTCCTTCCTTTCTTGCGCTCGATTTCATCAGCTATTATCCGCATCAAGGTAACTTGCATCATTTTTTTCGCAGCATAACATGGGAAACACAAAAAAGTGTACGCACCATGCTGCAAACGCCCCATGTCCAGCTAGATTTGGCCTCAGTTTTCCTAATTGGCTTGTTTAGATGCAGTCCCTGTCATCAAGCCAAAAGAAGGCCGTCCTGCTGGTCGCTGCTGCGGCAGGTGTTGCAACAGCTTATGGTTACTACCGCTATAGACAAGCCCAGGTCGTGGCCCTCCCTCTGCTATTCTCTCTCTCTCTCTCTCTCTCTCTCTGCATATATGTTTCTGAATATATATATATATATATATATTATATATGTATACATCTATCTATCTATCTATCTATCTATCTATCTATCTATCTATCTATCTATCTATCTCTATCTCTATCTCTCTGTCTCTCTCTCTCTCTCTATTTTTGTTTCTATCTACCTACCTACCTACCTACCTACCTATCTACCTACCCATCTATCTATCCATCTATCTATCTATCTATCTATCTATCTATCTATCTATCTATCGATCTATCTATCCATCTATCTATCTATCTATCTCTATCTCTATCTCTATCTCTATCTCTATCTCTCTTTCTATCTATCTATCTATATATCTATCTATCTACCTATCTACTACTAATTTACCTATCTATCTATCTATCTATCTATCTATCTATCTATCTATCTATCTATATATCTAGCTATCGATCGATCTATCGATCTATCCAAATCTATCCAAATCTATCTAACTCTATTTAACTCTATCTAAATCGATATCTATCTATCTATCTATCTATCTATCTATCTATCTATCTATCTATCTATCTATCTATCTATCTATCAATTTATCCCATTCGGGCGTCCCTTCCTTCGTTGTAAGAAAAATGGGTCGAGGGGGCGGGTGTTGGCGATGAAGACCAACCTTCCTAGAGCAAACTGCACCACATGCCCGTCGGCTATCTCGCAAGGATGCACCATGGGTCGATGTGGCGTTAGGTTTTTTTTTTTTTTTTTTTTTTTTCTTTGAGCTCGCCCGTAAAAGCTACTCACCCTGCACTTCGTGCTTCGTAAAAGCTACTCACCCTGCACTTCGTGCTTGGTGAGTGGATCCCTCCGCTGGCCATTGGAGGGAGCCAGGAAGGCGAAGGCAGGCCTGAAAGCGAGGCTGCCTCGGAAGGACGCTTATGGCCATTTGGCTATGCGACGCTCCTGGACGAAACGTATCTATCTATCTATCTATCTATCTATCTATCTATCTATCTATCTATCTATCTATCTATCTATCTATCTATCTATCTCGGCTTAGCTGAGCATCGGGTTAATACTTTACCCACAGACTTCCTTGGTTGACGAAATCAGAAGCTCCTTTTTTTCTGATATCTCATCTGTCTATCTACCTACCTACCTACCTATCTATCTATCTATCTATCTATCTATCTATCTATCTATCTATCTACCTCTCTCTCTCTCTCTCTCTCTCTCTTTTTTTTTTCTTCTTTTTTTTTCTTCTATCTATCTATCTATCTATCTATCTATCTATCTATCTATCTATCTATCTATCTATTTATCTATCTATCTATCTATATATCTATCTATACATCTATCTATATTTCTATCTATCTCTATCTCTCTCTCTCTCTCTTTCTCTCTCTCTCTCTATCTATCTATCTCTCTCTATCTATCTCTATCTCTATCTATCTCTACATCTATCTCTATCATCTATCTATCTATCTATCTATCTATCTCTATCTATCTATCTCTTTCTCTCTCTCTCTCTCTCTCTCTCTCTCTCTCTTTCTCTCTTCCCCCCCCCCTCCTCTCTCTCTCTCTATGTATATATGTACCTATATTATATATATACATATGTATATATATATATATATATCGCTCTCTCTCTCTCTCTCTCTCTCTAAAGTGGGAAATCCTGTCTTAGCATTGTTTTGTAGGATTCCAACTACAACTCTATCTGTTTGGTGTTCAAATGTTTTCCTTTCTTTAGTATATTCGTCTTTTTTTCTTCAAAAAAGATAACGAATTCTTTATCAATCGCAACTAGTGGTACGTAGACACACACACACACACACACACACACACGCTCTCTCTCTCTCTCTCTCTCTCTCTTTCTCATCTCTCTCTCTCATGTATGTCAGTCATGTATGTATGTATGTCAAATTGTATGTTATGTTTATATGTCATGTACTTTTGCTATCTTGGAGGATTACTCCCTTGCCCTGTAGAATATATAGTGTGTATCAATGTCGTGTATGTATGTATTTTATGTATTTATGCTATGTGCTGGCACTGGCAGATCCGGCACAGCCCGCCCCCGCCACAGGATGAGAAGGAGGAGAAGAAGGAGGAGGACGTGGAGGAGATTCGTAAGCGCGGCGAGCAGGAGGAGCAACAGCGCCAAGAACAGGAAGCTCGCAAGCGCAGGCAGGAGCAAGAGAGAGCGCGACAGGAGGAAGAGAGAGTGGCGCAGGAGGAGTAGGATGCACGCAGGCGCCGTGAGCAGGAGGAGCGACAGCGCCAAGAGGAGGAAGCTCGCAAGCGCAGGCAGGAGCAAGAGAGCGCGACAGGAGGAGGAAGAGAGAGTGAGGCAAAAGGAGGAGGAGGAGGAGGAGGCTCGCAAGCGCCGCGAGCAGGAGGAGCGACAGCGCCAAGAGCAGGAGGAGGAGGAGGAGGCTGGCAAGCGCAGGGAGGAGCAAGAGGGAGCGCGACAGGAGCCGTACAAGGCCAATGAGTGGGCTTGCGTTCTCTGCACCTTCTTGAACGGCCCCAACGCCTTGGCGTGTGACATGTGCACATCGCCCAAGCCTGCCGCAGCCCGGGCGTCGAGCACCGCTGAGACATCGGAAGTGGGTAGCGCAACCTCTAATCGCGAGCAGTGGACTTGCCTGGAGTGCACGTATTTGAATGGAAGCGCCGCCGCATGTGACGTGTGCTTATCACCCAAGCCTGCCGCCGCCCTGGCACCGGGCGTGGCCGCGGCTGCTGTCGGGCCTGTGGTCTTTCCCCCGACCTCGAGTGCGATGTGATATACGTATCTGGTTGAAAGTGAATCAGTATCTGATTTTCTTCTGTGCGTATGAAAATGATGTGTGGACATTGTGTGTGTATTTTGGTTGCTATGCTTATGTTTTCCATGTGCATATAACAACCAATTCGGACAAACAGGATAAACTTGGTTTTTACCAAATTTCAGCCTATTTTGACTATTTTTGCAAGGTATTGAAATCAACAGAAATCATCACGATTTCATGAATACTAATGTTTTTATGTATTAAAAACTAGTTTTCCATTCATTTTGAGTGTCTATACTTGACTTAGTGTTTATTAAGTAACATAACCTGAAATCCGTCCGATTTCTTCAAATTTTTTTTACTGAAGTCCAAATTTTATCTGTCAAAATGCGCAACGGTGGCAAATCTGCTTTTCTATTTTGTTTTAAGAGTAAAATAAGAGTAAAAATTAATTATATTTAGTTTTGACTTTGGTTTATTGACTTAGCGGCGATCGCTCGACACCCGACCACCGGGGGGGGGGGGGGGAGGGGAGGGAATGTGGCTGCAGATGAGCGGGACGAGTGTGTAATGCGCTCATGCGTATTTCTGCTAAGCAGCTGCAAACAATTGCGTCACAAAATAAAGAAACATAATATAAAACATTTTATGAACATAAAGAAACATAATATAAAACATTTTATGAACAACTGACCACCGACAGCAGTAAGAGGGGGGGGGGGGGGTGTTGCTCTCAAAAATGCAACTGTCACAACAGCTGAAAATGTGGTTTTGTATTTAGTTGTAAGAGTAAAGCAAGATAAATAATGAATTCTATTTATTTTTGACTTTAGTTCGTTGACTTAGCGGCGCGGCGCGACAGCTTGACACCCGACCAACCGGGTGGGCGGGGCTTGGACGTGGCGACAGGCTGGCGGGACGATGACGCGTATTTGCGGCAAGCCGCTGCAGTCGATTGCATCACAAAAGGGAAAAGCAAAATGAAAACATGTTGAATGAACACTAGCAGCAGGATTGTCAATGCACACCCGGGGCCCGACCACCGACAGCCCCCCCCCCCCCCCCCGGGGGGGGGCGGGGTTGGTGATAAATCAGTCAATCGCCCCTGTGCAACTCCGCCATGGCAAAATTGAGCCACTTGTCAGCAGCCGACTCTTGCCCCGCCGCAGAACGATTGGCGGCAAACTGAAAAGCCTGAGACAAGTGATCAACGTACCCAGAACCTCCCCCGCCTCCTCCCCATCCTTGTCCTCCTCCTCCTCCTTGTCCTCCTCCTTGTCCTCCTCCCCATCCTTGTCCTCCTCCTCCCCATCCTTGTCCTCTTCCTTCTCCCCATCCTCCTCCTCGTCCTTCTCCCCATCCTCCTCCTGGTCCTGCACGTCCCTGTCCTCCTCCTCCTCTTGATCCTCCTCCGACTCCTCCTGCAAACTTCTTCTTCTTTCTCGGACGCTCTACTTCTTCCTCCTCGTCATCTTCCTCATCATTCTCCGACTCTTCCTGATTCTCCTCTTCCTGCACCTTCTTCGTCTTATTGGTCTTCTTCTTCTTCTTCTTCTGCTTCTCGTTCTCTGCCTGGTCCTTCTTCTCCTCAGCCTTGCCTTTCTTATCTTTCTTTCCCTTATTCTTGGACCTCACTTCTTCTTCTTCTTCTTCTTCTTCTTCTTCTTCTTCTTCTTCTTCTTCTTCTTCTTCTTCTTCTTCTTCTTCTTCTTCTTCTTCTTCTGCTTCTTGCTTCTTCTTCTTCTTCTTCTTTTTCTTCTTCTTCTTCTTCTTCTTCTTCTTCTTCTTCTTCTTCTTCTTCTTCTTCTTCTTCTTTTCCTCGTTCTCCACCTTGCATTTCTTCTGAGTCTCATTCTTAGACTTGATTTTCTTCAACTTCTTTTTGGGTGTTTCTTCCTCTTCTTCCTCTTCTTCTTCTTCTTCTTCTTCTTCTTCTTCTTCTTCTTCTTCTTCTTCTTCTTCTTCTTCTTCTTCTTCTTCTTCTTCTTCTTCTTCTTCTTCTTCTCGTTCTCATTCTTCTTGAGCGCTTTTTGGATCAAATCATTCACCTGCGCTTGAGTGAAAACCTATAAAAAAGAAAAGAAAAAAGAAGGAAAAGGAAAAGAAAGAAAGAACCAAAGAAAAATATGAGATATATAGATGGAGATGTAGATAGACAAACAATAGGCAGATATAGATCTACCAATCAATCGATAGATAGATCAATACGAAAGAAAAAAAACCTTGGATTTGGACGGATCTCCAGACGCAAGCTTACCTGCACCTATGTAAATGCATCATTTATATTTTGGTTGTATTTACGTCACGTAACCGTTTGTTTGACCTTTGTGTTTTGTTTTTTTGTGTGAGGAAGCTGGAGCTTTTGCAGGAGCCTTGGCTACCCACTGCTCCGTTGCAGTGTCCTGGTCAGCATCCTGCCCCGTCGGAATGGCGTTCGCCAAGTCTCCCTCCTTCAAACTCTCTATATATGTATAAAGTAATAAACATCCTGATACTACCACAGACGCAAAAGACTAACAAAAAGAATGTTGACCATATTTCGTCTTGCGAGCCCTGTCCTGGGGGCAAAAGAGCGCCTTCCAAAGATCTTTCTTGTTAAACTTGCGGAGTAAGGGCGGATCGGTTGGGTTGTTCACATATGGGACAAGCAAGGGGTTTATATCCTTTTCCCATGAAAGGGAAGGCGCCTTCAGCATTTTGGAATGCTGCGCGTTAAGCATGTAAAAGTTCATAAATTGAACGCTCGGTGGAGGAGGATTTTCTTTCCCCTCCTCGTTGTCAAAGTTTCTGACCGCTAGGATAGACCTTCCAGAGGCTATAGTAGCAACAAAACATATTAGAAATGAAACAAGTTAGGCAACTAACAGTCTGATTATCATACTTCTGCTCTTGACATTGGTCTTGGCGTGCCTCCATCCAACCTTCAGGTGGAAAACCAACAAAAAAACGAGAAGGAAAGGGGGGTGTTTCTAAGGCCCCACCCCCCCTTCCCATTTTGAATTTCCCTATCGTTTGCCATTTTTTACAAAGTCTGTCGTATAAACAGATAACAGCATTATCCCCCCGTTTTTGGTCCCCGAAATAAAAATTAATTATTTACATTTATAAAAATAATATTACAAATATAAAAGATGCCAAGCAAAAAAATCAGAAGCAGACAAAGAAAACAAAACCAAAATAGTATGGATGACACGATGTCTTTATTTATACAAGCTGATAAAGAAATGAAAGAAGAATACAACAAGCATTTTCCAGAAGCGAAAGCAGACAACTTGACAGTTAATCATTTCACTAGGGAAGAAATGGTAAATAGATACAAAAAAGCGAATGACTTTTGGAGGGAGAAAGAAAAAGAGTTAGAAGCAAAACAAGCAAGAACACGAAAAGAAAATATCAAAATGTGTATATGTAGTGAAGCATTAAAACAACTAAATATGAGAATGGCTATTTACAATATTAATTTATAAAAATAATATTACATATATATAAGATGCCACGACCAAGGATATACGAAGGAGACGAAAGTAGAAAAAGGAATAATGTGAAAGCTCTTGCCTACTATTACCGCAATAAAGACCGCCTAAACGAAGAACGGCGAACCAAAGCACAGAAGTTAATACAATACACGCAAGATATAGAAGAATACAAAAGGAAGATACAGGAGTTAGAAGAGCGACTGAGCAAGTCAAATTAATCAACAATTTTTTTTATCGGTAAAATATTTTACATCTAAACACATCCATATAATATATGTAAAGCATTAAATAATTATTTTTCAAAAAATTTATCCTGCCTATCTATATACAATGGACCTATCTATATACAAGAACTATTTCCGCTCTACAATATTGAGCAACGAGGAGACTACATCAGAGAAAGAGGCAAAAGAAGATGGTATCTCATTACAACTCCAACCGCCCTGCGACTTATAAACAGATTGACAAAATACCGCCCCGAACTAGTCGGCAGAATTAACTCGCTCGTTATACCATATGCCCCAGGATGGGAAGCTCGTCTCCAACAGCTAAATCCAAATACAAGCTATCTCGTTCATCTGGATTATGAAGGATATCACGGACCAGTTAGAGGGATATAACAAGCTAATGTATTGAAGCGAACAATACATACTGTTATAAACTTTGTAGAACGACAAGCCCGATGGTATGAACAAAGAGAAGACAAAGACCTTAAAGTTATTACAATTGACCAAGTTAATCCGCTAAATCATATTATCATACCAATGGCACAGGGTGAAATAAACTGTGTGCTAGAATGTATTATGAAAGACTTTCCAAACCCAAACAACAGAAAACGAAAACGAGACAGTGTGATACTAGACCGCTTTAAGGACATCAAATATGCCACAGCAAAGGACCTTGACGAAATGGAAGACTTCGTCCATGTAGGATTTATGTATTTGATGGTATGAATATACTGTGGCGAGCATCTACTAAGGAATACCCAAAACAGATAATAATCAGATGTAATGATTATCACGCCACATTGATAAAAGGAAAACAAAAAGACATCTGTATCCAACACATTAAATCTATTGAGCTATTATACGATATCAACGAAAACATACCAGAGCCACGGCCCCAATATGCTACTAACCACAGCACCAGCAACGTGAAACTATCTACGAACCAATACGAGAACAAATGGATATCACAGGAAGAACTCAACAACATCCAAACCCAAATGGAATTACAGCAAAAGGATTTCTATTCAATGACGGACCAATCTGGAAACATTGTAGGAATGGTAGATAAAGAAAACAAACTAAACTATAAATGCTTAGACCGTTTCAAACACGCATCATTCGTTCCCAAAGATACTCCCGCTTGGTCATTACCATCATACTTCAAACAATTATTTATAGAGTGTCTCATAGAAAAACATAAACCTAAGTTCCATACACAAATTACTGAACCTTATATATTACGACACGTGAAATCTGGTCAAATACCATTTCATCATATCTTTAAGCATCACGCCAAAAACCCCAAAAGATACACCAGATTGATATGGTAAAAGCTTATACAAATGCTTGGTTAGGAAATCTAGGGCGAATGTCATCATACTTCAATGAATACCCAACAGCCCCTCGCAACATAATTAATATAAACCAAAATATGACACAAGAATACTACAATAAGGTCAAACCTCTACACGGTTATGCGGTTTTTGATTACGACCAAAAGCACCTCAAAGTGCCAACCTTATTCAACGGCTACACCACAAAAGGAACACAATGCCAACCCATACCCGCATTGTTGTATATGTTTGACCAAGGGGTTAAGATATTTATTAAGAGGTTATATGTAGCAGACGACCACTTCAACCCCTTCAAAACATTCTCAGAACACATAACAAATATACAAGATTACTACTTTGGTAAGCCTGGCTATGAACACGACACATTAGCCAAAGCAACCAACTTGCTGGTAGGCTCTCTGAACAAGAACATACACCGAACTCAGCAAGTATCTACCATTTCAAAAACATACAATGAGCGAATACATTTTATGATGAAAGAAAAAGGATATAGGTTATTGTTCCTGAAACGAGTTCCATATGGCAAGACCAAATATGCCGAAATGAAGGACGACCTGCTACCAGAGCGAATGATTTACACATACCAAGACACAAACCCAACAGACACCATATTTCAAATGTCTCATTTAACTGGCTATGTGTTAGCATACCAAAAGATAGTTCTTCACAACCAAATGTTAAAGCTTGTAAATAGTGGGCGGACTTTACTATATTTTAATACAGACAGTATCGCATACGAAGGCGAATATATGACGACAGGAAAAGAATTTCGCCCCGAGGTTAAAGAACAGGACGAGTTCATAGCACCGCAATTGAATATGACTTGCTTCGTTTCCTACATAAACGGCGAACCACGGATAACATACCAGCGACATAGCGGTTTCAAAGACATACTACCATTACAAAAATTCTTAGAAACACCACATAAACAATATCCAGAGAAAACAAAGACGAATACAAACCTTTACCAGAACAAGAATTATTGCTCATTCACGGCAAAGCTGGAACGGGTAAATCTGAAATGATTAAATACCTAACTGGTCAGCCATCAAAATACACTAACACACATTTCAAAGACAAAAAGACTTTATCAACCGCTATGACACACAATGCCCGCCAAGTTATTAATTCTGAATATACACTCCAAAAAATACTAACAATGCTATATCATAGACTACCGCTACCGATACCAGTAGGCGAAGAAGCAATTAATCACAGAATAACCATTGATGAAGTTTCTATGCTTACATCCAAGAATTTAGAAAGTCTGGACCATATGCTTAGAAAATACACCAAAATCAACAGACCATTCGGTGGTGTATCTATTATTCTGTTTGGCCACTTAGCTCAGCTTCCTTGCCCAGACCCAACATCCGAACCATTCCACAAGTCAAAAACTTTCAAGCTATTTACAAAAATAAATCTTGATACAAATTACAGACAGGCCAAAGACCTAGTTCTACAATCTATCTTAAATAAGGTAGAAGACTATTACAAGGTCGGCGGTAATGAGCTTAGCCAACATAAAGCAAAAGACTGCCTACCTAATATACTAACACTTGAAGAATTAGATGCTCTCAATAAGCAAGTTAAGCCACACCCTAAACCGACTGACAAAAACCCGCCTTTAATATTACACCACTCTAACAACAATGTTAATGAAAGCAATAACAAAATGCTACAAAATAAACAACTTAAAACAGGTAATCAGGTTGTGTTTCGTTGTAATACAAAAAAAGTTCATAACGGTGATATTCACACTATTACTAGGGATACCAAAGAACATATATTCATTACGATTGACGATATTGAGCAGAAATTTGATAGAAAAAAAACGATACCAGACAAGAAACCGTATGCTGACATCCAGCCTACATTCTCTTCTACCATCCACTGCTCACAAGGCCGAACAACACCAGTGTGGATAAATCTAGACCTACTGTCAATGAATTTGTTATATGTTGCTTTAAGTCGTGCCACGTGCTTGAACGATATTGGACTATCAAATGATGTATGAAAGTCATAGATATATTTTTTTGGCTCCTTTACCTTTGAAGCTCCTGATTGTATGAATTCCTTTTTTTGGCTTCACTAACTTAGTATTTACAGCCTTAGCACCCATTAACGATACGGGGTCAAATGCGGTTCGGTAGTTCGTGGTCAGCTTCGCAGTCTTCGCCCTCTTACCTTTTGGATTTACTTTAACTGCTACTCTGTCAATCACTCCTTCAATGAGGTCTTTCGTGCTACTGCCTTTATTGTATGTTGTTGCCTTTACACCAGTTTGTCGGCTTAGGTCTTTTGCTATCGTCCCGCCAAGGCTATGACCCGTTAGCTCTACATTATCCTTACCATATTTTTTTATAACTTCATTAACCAGCTTCTGCTCTTCTTTATATCTCGGAGTTCTTTTCAATACTCCCTTTACTAATGCGACATCGGTTAATAGGTCCCGCTTATCCGCACTTCCTCTGAATGCGACAATGGCTTTACCATCTTTTTCATACACTGTTGATTTCTCTTTGCTCGCGACTGGTTTCCATCCGTCCGCACTTTTTCTCTCCTCCCGCGACAAATAGACATCCTCAGATAAATCCGCACTTCCTCCCTTCTGTTTCCTGTATGCCTTACCAGCTTTTTTCAATGCCTACTTGTAGCTTATGTTATGTTTAGCTGAGTAAGCCTTAACAAACTTAATCCATTCTGACATTCTATATTAATTATTTAATTTTTTTTTCCTCCATACTATATACACCCTACTATGTCCGCTCTCACTAGACTGTGCGAGAAGTTCCAACAACTTTCCATTGAAGGCGAAAAAAAATCCTTCTCGTTGGAAGATGTCCAAAAGGTAATCCGCGACGAAATAAAAGCGATTGAAGAAATGAGAAATGCTCAACCAAACTTGTTGCATTTCGGGAAATACAAGGGCAAAAAAATAGAAGACATCGCAAAGATTGACAAGCCATACATTGAATGGTTAGTTCGTCAGCCGTGGGTCCAAAATAAAGACGAATTGAAAAAGTATTTATGATTATAATAAATAAATTTTTATATAATATACGATGACCGAAGCCGAAGCAAAAAAAGAAATTCCCGCCGAAGAGGAAGAAGTAAATAAAACTCTACAATATGGAAAATATAAAAAAATGAAAATTGAAGATGTTGCCAAGATTGACAAAGAATATCTAGAATGGCTAGTTCAACAGCCTTATTTTAAGAATAAAGATGAAGTGAAAAGTATTTACCGTAAGAGATACATTTTACCTCTTATATTGATTTCTTTTTTTATAACCCGTAGTATTGCTTTCTGTTTGTGGAAGTCGCTAAATTTGGTAAAATGCGGTTCTTTCAATAAACCGTCTTCAACTTCTAATTCTCTATTTACTTCAAGGTATTGTTGAAGGATATCTTTGAATTGTATGATGTCAAAGTGGTGGTCAATATGGACATCAACCCGCTCATATATATCGCCACTTATTTCGCATATGTATCGCGGTTCAACGAATACATCAATAGCCATAAGGTCAAGATATTCTTGTATTTGCGGTCTTATTGTATTCCTGCTCGCATCTCTTATCACTCTCGCCATTTTTTTAAATTTGCTAAGGCCTATGAGTTCAACACAGCAATTCCACGAAAACGGCTTACCATCTACACGAAAGTGTTTTCTTCCAGTGGTCAAATTACTTTCAACATCAATGATGCCATTTTTTAGACAAGGGTGATGGGTTATTAGGTCTAGCACGAAATTGCCATCTTCTGGGTTCAGCACTTCACCATCGTTATATTTGTTTATCATTCTTCTTATGTAGGATTTGATAGATGTTTTTGTTAGAAACCGCCTACCACCCACAACATACAACTTACGACTATACATATCTCCTATATTATTACAGAAAAAAAATATTACAAAAATAAATAATTAGTGGTCTTCTAAGAAATTAACGATGACACTCACGTTTCCTCCATTTGCATTAGTAGATACAGACTTTTGTAAAAATGTTAGATTTTCGCCAGGTGCGAGTTGTATGTCATAGGTTCGCAGGTCAATAAGCTGGCTTGAAGTAGCATTAACATACAGTTTAAGGATAAGGTCCGTTATAGTAGCACCACCTAGGGCTGTCGCAGAGGTGTCCTTTGATACAATTGAAGTTGTGGCATCAATATCCGCAAAATTCTGTCCCGTAAGTGTGCCCGTCGTTTTTACAATTCGCACTACATTAACTTTACTGTCTTCATTAGAGATGCTCACGAGAGTTGGATAAACTATTGAATAATTGGTCGCACCACCATTGAAAGTTGTTTTATTTTTTATGCTTAGAATTGGGCTTTCAGTGGTGCTCGCCTTTTCATCTCCTTCCGCTTCGTTTGATATGCTTGAATTAATAGTGTTAGTTCCTTCTATGAATAACCCAACACTCGCGGTTTTAAGGGATTGAATTCCAGTAGAAGCATCATTTCTCATTATAGCCGTAAAAGGCAATGTAGTATTTCGCAGACTTACACCAGTATTATCATTCGCATACTTAATCATATGGACTAGCTGAAATTCGCCAGTCTTTGGGTTCTCAATTGAAAACTTAATAGCACCAAAGCCCAAATATTGAAATTGAATTTGAAATACATTTCCTTTATCCCACAGCAAGTCTGGCATATCGCCTGTTCCATCACACGGGTCATCCCATTCTTCTTGGTCAATATAATTGGCATTTCCTCCTCTACAATGTAGAATATTCATCCCTACCTCGTTTTTGTAAAAATAAAATCCATCTTCAAATTCGTTTCCTATTCCGATAAATGAATAGTGTGCTTTCGCATCATCCGTCGTCCATAAAGCAGTGAAGCGACACATAACTCCCATACCCGTTCTGTATTTTATTTTTCTTTTGCTCACCAGAGAAGCATCCGCAGTAGCGTTGGCAGTCGTTTTCAATTCCGCCATATTAGCATTAAATGAAACGGTCGCCTTTGTTTCTGTTTTAGTCCATATCCGTGTATTAACGGTATAGGGGAAAATCTCCTGAACAACTGGTGTTAATTGTGCGGTTGTAGTTTCGCCAAAGGCGGTTTTCATATTATAAATGTGTCCGCCATATCCAACTTTGACATTTACGAAGTCTCCGACAGGATTTTGGGCGACTAAATTTCGTTGGTGAGTGGTCATAGTTCCTATATTATCAAAAAAAATAAATTAACTATCAAAATTAATTGTAAGTGCTTACCTCGCTGGCTGGGGGTTTTTGCTAGCAAAAAGCTCAACTCGTTGAGCATCTAACTCATCAAAATTTCAATTCCCTTAACAACAACAGTTCTTTGAAGAATAGCATAAGTATAATAATTCAATTGCTTCGCACCAGTCGCACTCCATTCATACCGCCGTTCAGTGTCCAAGGACAGACCAGCCACTTCATAACCCTCTTCCTCTCTCTTGTCATAAAGTGGGCGGTTGTGGTCCCAGAAATCAACGTGGAACCAGTTATACTTATACACATTAGAGTTCAAAATAGCTGACCCCTTAATTTTTTCCTTCAAAAGCATATAGTCTTCATCGCGGGAACAAGTGATATCAAACTGCTGAATTCTATTACTATCCAAAGTAGTATAATAATCAGTAATCTTATCTTGAGCTCGGTTATCACAATCAAATGCGGTGTTTGAAGTTTCGGTATTGTTGAATGCGCTGGTGTAAATTCGGCGAATTCTCTCACCCTGCGAGCGGTTCATCTTCAAAACGAATGACTGAGTGCCTGCCGCGAGATTAGTTTTCCAAGAGAGCGGGTATTCGGTCTTGAACGAAAAGCCTTCACCAGCAATCTTTTGCTGAACACCCAAGATAACATTAGGGTCGGTTTCAACAGCGAGAAATAAGTTAAGGTTAGTAATATTTGCGGGCTGTGCGGTAGCAGTCGCTCCTGCTCCAACACTAAGGGCATCAGTTCCATAAAATACGGTTTTCTGTGTGCCTTCCCACACAATCCTCAAATCAAGAATTTCATTAAAGCCAATAGTCTTATCAATTTCAAAAATGGTTCCAAAAAGCATACCGAGAGGAATAGACACATTGATAACAGGAGTAGGGGTGTTATCGCCTCCACCTTCAAAATACTTCGCCTCTTCATAAGAGACATTTACAACAGATGCCGCACCAGTTCCGTTAGCGATGAGCAAATCATTATTACGACGAGCATTGATAGATGGTGGGGAAATTGCTCCTGCGATAGCATTACCATAAACATTTAATGTCGCCTGAAGATGACCGTCGGTATCAATACTCCCCGCAACTGTTGCCGCACTTGCTTGTTGGCCAGCATACACGTTAGCATTAAAGGCGGTTGTAGCACGTCCATCAGCATTACACTTTTGAAGCATAGCACCATAACCAGACCCAGCCCCGTGGTTATCCAGTGCCATAAATCTATCATAAGAAATCTCGGGTTTCCAAATCATCTTAGTGTAATTACCCACGTGTTGAAGATTACACAAATACTGCCCGCTTCGGCTTCGTAGTTCAATCGTCTTAATCATTGACAGACAGTCCATAGGAATTCTGTTATACCTTCCACCACCACCACCCGCATCTGGTGTATAGGTAAATCGCAACACAGACCTCGCAAGGTTCAAAGGACGAGTAGGAATTTCAAAAGTTGATTCAATTCCTCCCACGGTTGTAATTGGAATTGTCGCAAGACTTTCGCGGGCAGTAAGTTTGTTAAGCGAATACTTACCGCGAATGAGCTCGCTCTGGCTGTGTGTAAGTTCTCCTCCATATTGGACAGACGGCATACTTACAATCTCAAAAACGATTTTCAAAAGGTCTCTATATATTTTAATCTGAGAAAAAAAAAATTAATTAATTATCCCTTACTAACCTCCTGCGGGGTTTTTGCGAGCAAAAAGCTCAACTCGTTGAGCATATGTAGGGGGGGCAGGCCCCTATCGGCTTTTTAACAAATTAAAAAATGATGAAAATAAATTAAAATAATTCGTCTCACGGTAAATCAATAAGGTCATTACAATACCCAACCCGTTTAAGTTTATTGGTTGGTCGTTTTCGTCAGTTAAGTAAAACCTAAATACATTGTTTGAATTGGCGGACAGTCTTTTGCCGTATTCGCTTTCAGACCCATCATATATGACAGAGCCGAACGGGATTTCATTCGCGGTATATATTTCTTGGAGCACGTGGTTATCTCCTTCGCCAATGAGGTCCGATTGTAAATACAAGGTTTTTTCGCCCGTCAAGATTATGACATTTGGAGACCTCAGTGTATTATTAGCGAAGAAGTAAGTAGAAGACCGCTCAAACCCCATAATTTCGTGAATACGAGTTTCGTCATCAAATACAAACCGCGGTTGGATGTTAATGGGATTGTTCGCCACAGTAAATAATAGCTTGCCGTCTTCGGGGTCGGTGTTTGTGTTGTTGCTTGTTATTGTATATGTATAGTCGTTCGGGCTTTCTGCTGTTAGCACCTCGGCCAGCTTATTTTTTAGGCTGTTCATTGTGTAGTTTCCTTCGGGTATCGTAATGACCGCCTCATTGCCGTTCTCACTCAGAATAAAAGTGTTGTAAGGACTTGCCACAGAGTAATAGGACTTCGGCACATAGATATGTAAAATTTTACAATGTGTCGGGTTGTCTAATCCTCTTAAATCCAAAGAGTGTGTAAAGTCGCTGTCTGTGCCGTTTATCCTGTTTTTGCTGTTTATGTAATAGATGCCACTACTTCGCCCTCCTTTATATTCCATTGACCCGACTTTTTGGATATATAATAGAAAATATATTTTTTTTGTTTTTACATCTATCGATGTAGTCGATAATTACTTTAAACCACTTGTGGGGGTGCGGGGGCTTGCCCCTGCTAAATAAAAGTATCAAAACCATACCCATTCTGCGATTTCAACTCCTCCGCTTCCTTTTCTTTCAAATCAGTCCAACCGCTGGCAAATTTAAAACGGGTTCCTTTCGCCCGCTCTAAAAGAAACCGCATACTGTGCCATCCGCAGGTATCCGAGGTGTCGCTTTGTTGCTTAACTTGATTAACCTTCATTAATAAATAACTATCAGGTCGGCTTTTATCTATCAGCTGTTTCATCTGTTGTTGAAAAAGGTCAGTCGGTTGATATTCAGCTAGCGGGTCGTAAATTTCAACACTTCTTTCGCCGTTTATGCTTACCCAGACAGCCATCCAATGTTGCCCTGGTTGCGAACTTTTTTGTGTGTTCATTTGGTCGCTGGCTATCATCTGGTTTTAACTGGTTGATTTGGTCGCTGGCTATCGTGCCCAAATACCAATCGTGCTTTTTCATTATGTCGTCTATTTCATTCGTCCTTAATCCTTTACCTATTCCAGACTGTTCGCTAGGGTCCTCCGTTTCACTCACCAAATCTTCATCATTACCACTCGGCTCTTCTACAACTCCTTGTTCTTCTTTTTTTTCTTCTACTTTTTCTTCTCCTTTTGCTTCTCTATCTACTTCATCTTTTCTTTTTTGAACGGCACCTTCTGCCCATAAATCAAACGATGCCCAAGCCTGGTCGGGCGACATCATTCCCTCGTTTATAATAGGACTGGCATATAACCATCTTTTCAACATTTCAGAGTAATTTATTCTTCCCCCTTTTGCTGGTTTGATATCGGGGATAGTGTGGCCAATAAATCGTAGTTTTTTAACCATCATTTCATTATTAGGTTTTCCTGCTTTATTCCGTTTCTGTTTTAGTGTCTCAGCGAACATATTATCAATTAATTTTTCCTTTTTAGTTTGCTTGTGTTTCTCCTCTTCTTCACCATCCTTTACAAGTATGCCTCTCCGTCTTTTTGGCGGTCGTCCAGGGGGTGGCGGTGGTCGTATCATAGGCGGGGCGATTGGTGCCATTAATAAACCCTGTCTGTGTCGTCGTTCGGCATTTAGTTCCTGGATAAGTCGTTGTTCCTTTTTCATTTCCCTATCTATTTCTTCCTGTCTTTCCTTAGCATCGGCGAGGTCTTTTCTTTCCTGCCTTTTCTTCTCCTCTTGTAGGTCATCCCGTGCCGACTTTTCCTTTTTATCAATAGCTTCAATGAGGTCATACTTTTCTTTTTTAAGCTTGTCTAAGTGGTCTTGAATTGCGGTTCTCGTGTTCTGTTCAATCTCCGACAGGCTTTGAACTTTTTTCTTGTCTTTATGTGTCGGCCACGGTTTCTTTGATTTTGTTTTATTCAAGTATTTCATAAACAGCTTAACGATTTGAAGTGTTGATAAGTCATTTGTTTTCTTTCCAAAGTTTAGATATGCTCGTTTGTCTTTTACTTTGATATATGGCCGACCATCTTTCGTTCTGTAAATCCTCGGCGGTCGTTGTTTAGGTTTTTTTCGCATCGTATATTATTAGTAAAAAAATAATAAAAAGTTTAGTTTAATATTATCTGTGGGGGTTTAAAATTTAAGTGCCCCACGGCCTCGTTGCTTGCCGTATCCCATATCGCTCGCAACCTTTTGAACTTTGCCAGCATAAGGAACACCAACCCCGTCCAAAGCACCAGCGAAGCGAGAGATTGTTTTGTCTTTTTTCAAATAGTTATTAATATTCCTAAATGTATTGCCGACCTTTTCCCAGTTTATTTCCCCCCCTTTTTGACCACCACCCTTTTGTTTCTTGCGACCAGTTTTCTTTTTTCCGCCCGCCATTGTGTTTGAGTTTCTTGTTATTTTTCCGACTGTTGGAATGACTTCAACCCTTGTTGTTTTTACGACCATTATAATATATAAAAAAAAATAATTAAATAAAATTACAAAAATCGCTTGTTGAAATTAGTCCCGCAAGCGGGACAATTGACTATCGCAAGCGATAGTTGAAATTCTGCCTCAGCTCGTCCGATACCGCATCCACATACAAAAAGTTAAACCGTTCTTTGGTAGCCTCGTGGTATTTTTCAATGAAGTAGTCAAGGTCGTAGCCGAGGTCTAAATGCTTATACACGAGTTCTATTTTATCCTGAGACTGACCAGGAAAAATAAGAAGGTAGTCCAGCTGTTTAATAGCCTCAGGTTTTAGGTCGTTCAGATATTGCGAACTCATAATCACCTTACTTTTATAATGCCTATTTTTTTTAAGTAGGTCGCTCACGGACTTATCCCTCAACCCACTACCCAAATCATCTAACACAAAAACAACTTCTGGTGTGATGTATTTGCTCGGCCTCGGTGGTTTTTCGCCTACCTCCTTTTTCTTTTCGTCCTCCTTTCCAAAATAAATAAACTTCGGCTTTTCTACTTCCTCTTTACCATCTTGAATGATTTCGCCTTCTTCTTGCTCCTCGTCTGGTTTATTCAGCTTGTCTAACTCGTAATCAATGACACTGTATCCGTCCGTTTTCAAATATGTATATATAGCCATCGGGTTCCCCTTCTTCTTGAAGTGCTTAACCATTTCTTTGTAAATGTGGTCCTTGTGGATTGTGCTGGCAATGATAACAATACGGGTCTTTTTGTCCGTCGTTCGTTTCAGGATTTCAAACAATGCGGTCGTTTTCCCCGATTTTTTTCTGGCAAGCAAAAATATGTTAGAATAAGGCTCCTCAAATAACTTGTATCCCTTGGCGAGTTTTTCACCATCTCCGTTTTGCTTGACTGGTCTAACTCGTATATCGTTAATTTTCTCCATCACTCTATATTTTCTTCAAGCCAAAAATTCTAAACAAATAACAATTCTTCCAGCTAGTTGGTCAGTCTCAATATTTCCGCTGTCTGTTTTAAGCACTTTAAACGTGTATTGCCCGTCGGTCCAGCCGATATTTCCAAGATTATATCCGAGGTTTGAAATGTTTGCGATATTGCTGTCGGCGAATGTGCCGATAATCCCAATACGGTCCATATAAAGGATTTTTGTTTTCGTTTCCGACGTATCATTCGTGTAGTGGATAAACTTAACATTCATTCTTGTTGGTGTAAAGTTCATTTGAATGTTTTTGTCAAATGTCTTGCTACCATTAACCCCGCCTGGAAAATCATTACTCAGAAAAATAATCTTTTGGTATTTATAGTCTGCCATTGCGATGCCCTCTATATTACTGCTTATAAACTTTTTATTAATTAATATTTCTGCTCGGACTGCCTGTGATTTCTATTCGCGGGTCAGTGTTAAAAAAATGAAAGTTGTGTGTGGTGTATTCAAAAAGGATGTGTGTATAAGCCGATGAGCGATTGGTGTGTTAGTTTTGATGAAGCTATTCCGCTAATCTGCTCAAATGATGCTTCGTGGTATAAAGTCTATCTGTATGAATGCTCATTTCTTTGAACTAGAAGGTGAAGGGAGGCAGATGCCGATAAGTAAGGTTAAAATGCCTACATAAGTGTTAGCAACCTCACACGGCAAGTTCTTTTCAGACAGCCTCACGATACAAAGAGTGATGATGGCGATAATGATACCCATTTGAAATAAATATTTAATAAGTCGGCTGTCAGTTTTTCGCTTTGTCAAACAGCAATCCCAGCTGTCTTCGTATTCGTGGTCTAATTTTTTTTCTTCCTGCTTAATTTGGACATCTAGCACACGATTTTTGAGTTCGGGTGTAAGGTCGCCACCATCTACTTCTATGATTGGTGGTGGGTGTAATCTAGGTGGCATAGTAAGTGCTTTTTTACAAAAACCACTTACAATCTCAAAAACTATATTGGGTTTGGAAATACGACTGCTCTGATTTCTGCTAATTGGTTTGCTTGGTCTTGTATTATATTAAGTAAAATTTTGTTTTCTTTTTCTAAATTAATCACTTTTTCTGATAATTCTTGAACTGCCTTAACTATTGGGGCTATTAAATCAAAATAATTCATTGTTTTTAATTCTTCTGTTGTCCCGTCGTCTTTTGACATTTTATGGTCTTCAACTGGATTAAAACATATTAATTTTTTTTCAACTAATTCTTCAATATCCTGAGCAATGAAACCGCAGTTCTCTCTTTCTGATTCTCTAAGTTTGAAACACTTTGGTTTGAGGGCATTTATAAAATCTAAACCGCAGAATTTAGCATCTCTTATGTCGGTTTTGTGTCTCCTGTCCGAAGTATTAACAATTCCGCTACTGGTAAGTGTTGCTCTCGTATTTGCTCCCGTGGTTTGGAAATAACAAGTGCCATATTCTCTAAAATACATTTGGTCTGAGTTTCTCTTACAAAATATGCAGTGGTTGTCGTCAGCCCACTTTATGCCACATGTAGTTATCGTGCCGTCTGTAAAATAGAGTTGAGCGGTAGAGTTGTTAATTGATATTGTGGAGTCTATTGTCATACCACTTGCGACCCACAAATAACCATCGCTCCCTCTCAACGACATTATACCAGCATTATTGTGATTTTCCCATATAAAACCATTAGTCGCAACAGCAGGCACTCTAAATCTAATAGCATGAGAAGTTATTCCATTTGCCGATGTTGCTGGTGCTGTTCCTGTTCCACTTAATGCTTTATTTGCCCCAGAAGACGCCACATAAATCCCCCAGTTTGAATCACTAGTATCCCACATATATATTCCACGTGTGCTACCCCCATCTGTTGAACCTTGAATTCCTATTTTTGCCCCACTACCAGCAACTGCCGTTGTTAGTGTTCCAGTATATGTAATCCCCGCATTTGCTGTTAGTGCCTTTGAAGCAGTAATTGCTGTGTTATTAATCCTAAATAATTCAGTTGTTCCACTAACATAAAATACGTGACTATTAGCGGAAGGAATATTGTAAATTAAAGTAGAATTCGCTGTTCCGAACCCCTGAAACTCAGTCGTAGAGTTATTATTTCCATCAAATACAACTAATTTATTATTAGCATTCGCATTTCTATCTACGAATATTTTTTTGCCTGCTCCGACTATTACATCACTACTTGTTGTTATTAATCCAGCATTATCTATGTTAATCGCCTCAGACCAAGTTATAGCACTCCCGACTGCTATTCCTGATTTATAACCAAAGGATAATGTATTACTCACTTTTGCTATTCTAAAATTCGCACTAGCATAACTTGATTTCCATCCCGCATTATCTAAATAAGCATCAAAAGCAAGAATTATGTTATTATGTCCTAAATTGGCTATTGTAAATACTGGATATGTATCTTCCGTTGTAATCGCTTGTATATGTGCCCCAGTAGTAAAATCGCCGAAAGCACCGTATATTTCTAATCCCGCTGTTGGTCCTATTCCTTTTGTTGCACTACCTATGATTATCGGCTTACCCGAAGCTGTTGTTATTTTGGTGCTCGCTGTTATGGTCGTGCCTGTTATTGTTGTGCCTGTTATCGTTCCACCGCTTGTTATGTTGTTTGAATTCATATCTAAGGCTCCATAAAACTTCATACCTCCCGCATTATTAAATCGGACAATATCAGATGAAGCAAATTTAGCATCTGTAAGTTTTGAAATATAAAGTCCCGCACCCTTTACTACATCAAATGCTACATTTGTAAATAGGTAGCCTCTCTGGTCCGCTGTTCCACTTGAAGCAGTGTTTAAAGTATATAAGAAAGATTGATAATCTCCTGTTGTCTGTGAAAAGAATATGTCTCCTCCGTTTTGGTTTAATATTCTTGCTCCATTATATGTAATATTTCCGCCATTAATGATATCCTTATTATTGAAATCTGCTTGGTTTGTTAGAGTTAGATATTTTATCTCTGTTCTCGTTCCATTAAATGTTTTAATTCCTGTTATTGTTTGGTCTCCTGTTAATTTAACATTTTGTCCGTCTAATGTATCTACATAACTTTTATTTGCTCCATCGGTCGCTAATGTCGGAGTTCCTAGATTAGCTATTTTGCTACTATTACAATCTAACCCCGAAGCATTTACCCACCCTACAATCGCCCCATCAATGACGAAACTTACTTTTTTTGCAGTTATTTCAAAGTTATAATTTATGCCAGTGCCCACATCAAGACATCCAATAGAACCTATATTAGCTGTGGAGTTAAAAACCACGAATGTTCCTTTCGCTGTTGGATTATTGAATTTCCTATGATTTCAAGACCACTGCTGAATGTCTTAATTCCTGCTATGGTTTGGTTTCCTGAGGTTTTAACCGCCGAAGTGTCAAGGACTGAAACATCAACACCATCTACTAAATTCACATTCGTTATGCTTTTGGTTCCCATATTTATATCACCTGACATCGTCCCCCCTGCCAAAGCAAGGTAAGTTGAAGAGCCTGTTGAATTAATCCAGTTTGTGCCGTTGTATGATAATAATTGGCCGTTTGCTGGTGTTGTTATTATTACATCACTTAAAGTATCTATTGATTTAGTTCCTATTCTTGTATCAAAGTCTGTATTAGCCCTTGCGGTGGTATAGTATAGATTAGTTCCTTCTGCTAAATTAGTAGTTGTTTTAGTTGCTAATTGTGTGTCAAATCTAGCATTAGTATAGTATAGATTAGTGCCTTCTGCTAAATTAGTGGTGCTCTTGGTAGCCAGTCTCGTATCAACATCTGTATTTGCTCTGGCTATAGTATAGTATAAATTAGTTCCTTCTGCTAGTATGTTAGTGGTGCTCTTGGTTGCTAGTCTCGTATCAAAATCTGTATTTGCTCTGGCTGTAGTATAGTATAGATTGGTTCCCTCTTTTAAGTCCGTAGTTGATTTTAAAGCGAGACGTGTGTCAAAGCGGTTATCAGTATAGTATAAATTTGTTCCCTCTTTTAAGTCTGCGGTTGTTTTCAATAAAAGCCTAGCATCAAAGTCTGTGTTAGCCCTTGCTGTAGTGTAATATAGATTGATGCCTTCTTTTAAATCTGCGGTTGTTTTCAATAAAAGTCTAGCATCAAAGTCTGTATTCTCCCTTGCTGTGG
>WBZZ01003796.1:20000-27500 GCA_019918135.1 Paulinella micropora | reverse complement strand
TGTATGTATGTATGTATGTATGTATGTATATATGTATTTATGTATGTGTGCGTGCGTGTATTGTTGTGAGTGTATGTCATTGATGCGTGTTGCGCACTAGGGCAAGACCTTGATCATGCTCTTCGAAAAGCCTTCGTTGCGCACACGACTCTCCTTCGAAACAGGCACGCACGCACACAGGCACATAGAGACACACAATGTATGTACACACACATACACATACACACACACAAAGTGCCACAGAAAAAAAGAGGGGCTGCTGTGAAAGCTTCCATCAAGAGTTGTCCATTGAGCAAGTGCACAGGTTTTGGACTCAAAGATAGGCCAAGAATGAAGCACTTCAAGAATTACTTATTGCACTTAATAACTAGGAAGATTACTTGTACTTAACAACTAGAAACATTTTCTTTTGTACAGGCATGACACAGCTAATAACTAGGAACATTGCTTTTTGCAGGCATGACACAGCTCGGCGGCCACGCTATCTACTACCCCGTAGACACGGTCTATCTATCTATCTATCTATCTATCTATCTATCTATCTATCTATCTATCTATCTATCTATTGATCTATTGATCTATCGATCGATCTATCGATCTATCGATCTATCGATCTATCTATCCATCTATCTATCTATCTATCGATCTATCTATCTATCTATCTATCTATCTATATCTATCTATCTATCTATCTATCTATCTATCTATCTATCTATCTATCTATCTATCTATCTATCTATCTATCTATCTATCTATCTATCTATCTATCTATCTATCTATCTATCTATCTATCTATCTATCTATCTATCTATAGGAGCTGCAGGGGAAGAAAGAGACACTGGCCGACACGGCACGGTCATACTATACCATACTATACCATACTATACCATACTATACTATACTATACTATACTATACTATACTATACTATACTATACTATACTATACTATGCTATACTATGCTATACTATACTATACTATACTATACTATACTATAATATACTATACTATACTATACTATACTATACTATACTATACTATACTATACTATACTATACTATACTATACTATACTATACTATACTATACTATACTATACTATACTATACTATACTATACTATAATATAGTATACTATACTATACTATACTATACTATACTATACTATACTATACTATACTATACTATACTATACTATACTATACTATACTATACTACACTATACTACACTATACTATACTATACTACACTACACTATACTATACTTTTCTATACTATACTGTACTATACTATACTATACTATACTATACTATACTATACTATACTATACTATACTATACTATACTATACTATACTATACTATACTATACTATACTATACTATACTATACTACTATACTATACTATACTATACTATACTATACTATACTATACTATACTATACTATACTATACTATACTATACTATACTATACTATACTATACTATACTATACTATGCTATACTATTCTATACTATACTATACTATACTATACTATACTATACTATACTATACTATACTATACTATACCATACTATACCATACTATACTATTTAGTCAGAAGGCACAAGAAAGAAAGGAACTACAGTGAGCAAGCAACCTAATCAACAGCAGAGAAAACGGCAGGAGCAAAACCAAGAGAGAGAGAGAGAGAGAGAAAAGAGGAATGATTTTTTTTTTTTTTTTTTAAACTTATGTATGTATGTATGGTATGCATGTATGCATGTATGTATGTATGTATGTATGTATGTATGCATGCATGTATGCATGTATGCATGCATTATGTGTATGTATGTATGTATGTATGTATGTATGTGTCTATGTGTGTATGTGTGTGTATGTAATAGCTGCATGGCGCGCTACGGAGACGTCATTATGGCGCGTGTAAAATCTCGCAACCAGGTCTATCTATCTATCTATCTATCTATCTATCTATCTATCTATCTATCTATCTATCCATCCTCCATCCAATCCATCCATCCATCCATCCATCCACCTATCTACTATCTATCTATCTATCTATCTATCTATCTATATATCTATCTATCTATCTATCTATCTATCTATCTATCTATCTATCTATCTATCTATCTATCTATCTATCTATCTATCTGTCTGTCTGTCTGTCTATCTGTCTATCTATCTATCTGTCTATCTATCTATGGCTACGTGAGGACACTCCCGGGATGTATTAATTTGTTTCCGACAAATTTCATGGAAACTAAGGTAAAAAATGGTGGCTAACTCTTAGAAATCGTCTCCCCATTTCGCATCATAATCGAACGAACGAACGAACGAATGAACGAATGAATGAATGAATGAATGAATGAATGAATAAATGAATGAACGGATAAATGAACAAATGAATGAACAAACGAATGAACAAATGAATGAACAAACGAATGAATGGCTGAACAAATGAACGAACGAATCGACGAATGAACACATGGGTGTGTGGCAGATCGCGGAGTTGGCACGCTACTCCACAGTACCGGTGGTCAACGGCCTGGACGACTTTGCTCACCCGGCGCAGGTATGTATGTATGTATGTATGTATGTATGTATGTATGTATACATGCACAGATTCTGGCCGACCTGCTGTCGATCCGACAAGCACACTGCCTGCCGCACACTGCTGCTCAGGTATATCTTTATCTATCTATCTATCTATCTATCTATCTATCTATCTATCTATCTATCTATCTATCTATCTATCTATCTATCTACTTACCTACCTACCTACCTACATACCTACCTACCTACCTATCTATCTACCTATCTATCTACCTATCTATCTATCTATCTATCTATCTATCTATCTATCTATCTACATATCTATATCTATCTATCTATCTATCTATCTATCTATCTATCTATCTATTTATCTATCTATCTGCTGTCCATACGCCAAGCCCACTGTCTGCCGCACATATTATTATTATTATTATTATTATTATTATTATTGCCAACTCATAACCCTTTGGTGGTAGATGCTGGGGAGGAGGGTCGTTGCGCGCGTAAAAGATCTTAAACTCCGCATATGCTGGTTGATAGCCCAGGACCCAGCAGACACCAGATTGTTATGGGTGGGGTTTCGAGGCAGCTCTAGCAACCGCGCTTGGTGTATGCACTTGCACATTCGGTGACGTCTTGCAAGAGGTTGCTGGGACTGCGGAATAACCTCGGCTTAGTGCAGTCTTGCCCTCAGGAGCTCCATCGGTGGCCCCGATCATCAGGCGAGAGACTGACACGGGGGGGTGGAGGACCTCGAACAAGGGTATTGGAGGCCTATGTCCGTTGAGGATATGCCATTAGCTGCATCAGTACGCCTCAGATATAGTAAATCTGCCTTGGAGTGTTGACTGTGACATATTTGAGGGAAATCCCGATGAAAAAACCTAGTCACACTTGCTAAACAGAGTTCCAGCCCAAAGGCCTCAAGGCGTTAAACTGTGACGCCAACTCATAACCCTTTGGTGGTAGATGCTGGGGAGGAGGGTCGTTGCGCGCGTAAAAGATCTTAAACTCCGCATATGCTGGTTGATAGCCCAGGACCCAGCAGACACCAGATTGTTATGGGTGGGGTTTTGAGGCAGCTCTAGCAACCGCGCTTGGTGTATGCACTTGCACATTCGGTGACGTCTTGCAAGAGGTTGCTGGGACTGCGGAATAACCTCGGCTTAGTGCAGTCTTGCCCTCAGGAGCTCCATCGGTGGCCCCGATCATCAGGCGAGAGACTGACACGGGGGGGTGGAGGACCTCGAACAAGGGTATTGGAGGCTTATGTCCGTTGAGGATATGCCATTAGCTGCATCAGTACGCCTCAGATATAGTATTATTATTATTATTATTATTATTATTATTATTATTATTATTATTATTATTATTATTATTATTATGGAGGGGTGCACAGTATGGCACCCCACGGGAAGAGGAGGTGGTTGGGCCTCTTCCCACTGGTTTCGAGGCTATGTCGTTGTGTTGGCTCCGAGGCTATGTTGTTGTGTTGGTTCCGAGGCTATGTTGTTGTGTTGGTTCCGAGGCTCTGTTGTTGTGTGGGTTCCGAGGCTATGTCGATGTGGGTTCCGAGGCTATGTTGTTGTGTTGGTTCCGAGGCCATGTCGTTGTGTTGTTTTTTATAAGACATACACCACGTGGGATCAAAGGGGTATTTACATTCCGAGATCTAGGGGTGGTGACGGGTTTCGAGGCGTCCCAGACACTTACCACAAAACGTCCTCATGCGCTGGCAGACCGCATGAAATGTCTGCTACCCCTGTGAGTACCTCCATGCGGGACCTACCCAGTCTCGTGGAGCTCTCACGCGGGGAAGATCAATCATTTGTAGTTGATTTCCTGCAAGGTACCCGACACTGTGCGGGTAGTAGGGACTTCCTTTTGGGGCCTTCTATGCAGGATGGTTAGAGTCACTCTTCCCTCCCCAACATACTCACTGTAGTCCCTGTTGGGTCGAGGGATGGAGGCGCATGGCCCTCGGGCTCAGCCATGACAGATCAATATATTTATTATTATTATTATTATTATTATTATTATTATTATTATTATTATTATTATTATTATTATTATTATTATTATTATTATTATGGACACCGTGATAGCCCAGTGGTCAAGTTCTACCATCTGGGCCCTGTCGCCAGTTCGATTCCCGTCGGTGCCACCAGTATTTTCATTGAACATACCGGTCCGTCTGGACCAGTATTTTCATTGAACATACCGGTCCCCGTCTGGAAGTGTTGGAACTGCCCTTGCGGGGGTGTCATTAGAGCCTATCGTCAATTCTTCGTACTCCCCTCACGGGTGAGACGATGGAGGCGCATGTGCAGAAATGCATCAGCCATTGACAGAGAAGCACTATTATTATTATTATTATCATTATTATTATTATTATTATTATTATTATTATTATTATTATTATTATTATTATTGTAATAGGCAGGCAGGAAGGCAGGCAGGCAGGCAGGCAGGCATTATTATTATTATTATTATTATGGAGGGGTGCACAGTATGGCACCCCACGGGAAGAGGAGGTGGTTGGGCCTCTTCCCACTGGTTTCGAGGCTATGTCGTTGTGTTGGCTCCGAGGCTATGTTGTTGTGTTGGTTCCGAGGCTATGTAGTTGTGTTGGTTCCGAGGCTCTGTTGTTGTGTGGGTTCCGAGGCTATGTCGATGTGGGTTCCGAGGCTATGTTGTTGTGTTGGTTCCGAGGCCATGTCGTTGTGTTGTTTTTTATAAGACATACACCACGTGGGATCAAAGGGGTATTTACATTCCGCGATCTAGGGGTGGTGACGGGTTTCGAGGCGTCCCAGATACTTACCACAAAACGTCCTCATGCGCTGGCAGACCGCATGAAATGTCTGCTACCCCTGTGAGTACCTCCATGCGGGACCTACCCAGTCTCGTGGAGCTCTCACGCGGGGAAGATCAATCATTTGTAGTTGATTTCCTGCAAGGTACCCGACACTGTGCGGGTAGTAGGGACTTCCTTTTGGGGCCTTCTATGCAGGATGGTTAGAGTCACTCTTCCCTCCCCAACATACTCACTGTAGTCCCTGTTGGGTCGAGGGATAGAGGCGCATGGCCCTCGGGCTCAGCCATGACAGATCAATATATATTATTATTATTATTATTATTATTATTATTATTATTATTATTGGACACCGTGATAGCCCAGTGGTCAAGTTCTACCATCTGGGCCCTGTCGCCAGTTCGATTCCCGTCGGTGCCACCAGTATTTTCATTGAACATACCGATCCGTCTGGACCAGTATTTTCATTGAACATACCGGCCCGTCTGGAAGTGTTGGAACTGCCCTTGCGGGGGTGTCATTAGAGCTTATCGTCAATTCTTCGTACTCCCCTCACGGGTGAGACGATGGAGGCGCATGTGCAGAAATGCATCAGCCATTGACAGAGAAGCACTATTATTATTATTATTATTATTATTATTATTATTATTATTATTATTATTATTATTATTATTATTATTATTATTATTATTATTATTATTATGGACACCGTGATAGCCCAGTGGTCAAGTTCTACCATCTGGGCCCTGTCGCCAGTTCGATTCCCGTCGGTGCCACCAGTATTTTCATTGAACATACCGGTCTATTTCTGGACCAGTATTTTCATTGAACATACCGGCCCGTCTGGAAGTGTTGGAACTGCCCTTGCGGGGGTGTCATTAGAGCTTATCGTCAATTCTTCGTACTCCCCTCACGGGTGAGACGATGGAGGCGCATGTGCAGAAATGCATCAGCCATTGACAGAGAAGCACTATTATTATTATTATTATTATTATTTGGACACCGTGATAGCCCAGTGGTCAAGTTCTACCATCTGGGCCCTGTAACCAGTTCGATTCCCGTCGGTGCCACCAGTATTTTCATTGAACATACCGATCCATCTGGACCAGTATTTTCATTGAACATACCGGCCCGTCTGGAAGTGTTGGAACTGCCCTTGCGGGGGTGTCATTAGAGCTTATCGTCAATTCTTCGTACTCCCCTCACGGGTGAGACGATGGAGGCGCATGTGCAGAAATGCATCAGCCATTGACAGAGAAGCACTATTATTATTATTATTATTATTATTATTATTTGGACACCGTGATAGCCCAGTGGTCAAGTTCTACCATCTGGGCCCTGTCGCCAGTTCGATTCCAGTCGGTGCCACCAGTATTTTCATTGAACATACCGGTCCGTCTGGAAGTGTTGGAACTGCCCTTGCGGGGGTGTCATTAGAGCCTATCGTAAATTCTTCGTACTCCCCTCACGGGTGAGACGATGGAGGCGCATGTGCAGATTTGCATCAGCCATGGACAGAGAAGCACTAGAGAAGCACTATTATTATTATTATTATTATTATTATTATTATTATATTATTTTTATTATTATTATTATTATTGTTGTTGTTGTTATTATTATTACTATTATTAAAATTATTGTTATTATTATTATTATTATTATTATTATTATTAGTAGTAGTAGTAGTAGTAGTAGTAGTAGTAGTAGTAGTAGTAGTAGTAGTAGTAGTAGTAGTAGTAGTAGAAGTCGTGGTACTAGTAGAAGTAGTACCATTATCATTGAATCTTCTGCAGGGCTGGTCTGAGCTCCGTCTGGCGTACGTCGGGGACACGCACAACAACGTGACGTATGACCTGATGCGCGCTGCCGCACTGGTAGTACACACAGCAGCCGCCCCCCCCCCCTCCCCCCCAACACCCCAATTTTCGCTGACCTTGAGTGTTACATTAGATTACATTAGATTACATTGGATTACATTAGATTACATTAGATTACATTAGATTACATTAGATTACATTACATTACATTACATTACTCTCTCTCTCTCACACACAACGTGACGTGCGACCTGATGCGCTGCCACACTGGTAACAAGACATTCATGCGTGCACAAGCAGTGTCTGCTTCGCATAAAAT
>WBZZ01003796.1:7500-10000 GCA_019918135.1 Paulinella micropora | reverse complement strand
CGAGCCCTGGCCCCGCCTGGTACTAGGGAGATTTGGTATTGCCTGTATCAGTCCCTTCCGTGCAAACATCACGGCTTAGCTGGGCATCGGATTAATACTTTACCCACAGACTTCCTTGGTTGACGAAATCAGAAGCTCCTTTTTTCTGACATTAGTCGATATTTCATCTATCTATCCGTCTATCTATCCATATGTCATCTATCTATTCTATCTATTCTATCTATCTATCTATCTATCTATCTATCTATCTATCTATCTTTCTATCTTTCTATCTTTCTATCTATCCAGGTGTTGCGCGGCGTGCCTGCGGTCATAGACAAGGACTATGCCAGCAAGGTCCCGCTGTGAGTGAGTGAGTGACTGTGTAGGTGTGTGTGTTTGTTTGTTTGTTTGTTTGAGAGAGAGAGAGAGAGAGAATGAATAGTTGATAGAGAGTGAGAAAGGGAGAGAATAAGGGAGAGAGGAGGAAGGAGAGAGAGAGAGAGAAAGAGAGCTTAAGCTTCTTGAGCTTCTTGGCGTTCTCGTGACAATAATATTGCATATTCAATAGCCTATTACATATTCAACAAGTTGCCCTTCAACAGAGCAAACGTTATATAGTAGCGAACAAACTTAATATGATAACAAGCAAATCGCATCTTACATATTCAGCGAGTTACCCTTCAACAGATCAAATGTTGATAGTAGCAAACAAGACGCAAATTGCATAATACACATTTTGCAAAGTGCCCTTCAACAGATCAAACGTTACACTGTAACAAGCAAACTCATGTCTTCCCTTCTGGAAGTTTACCAACTCCGCCATTTTGTTCCCCCTTCATGTTTCCTCTTCCCTGTTTTTACTGCGTTTGTTTTTGGTTTGCTTGTTGGCCTGCTTCCTCGTTTGCTTGTTCCACATGAGGGAAATTCTCAGGATCAGCAAAATTTCGACCGTAATCTACGCAAAAATTCGGCACAAATAAGTTACAATTAGGAGGTTTTTCCTCATCTGTTGCGTACTTGTTTGCTTGTTCGTTTGTTTGTGTGTGTGCTTCGTGGCGCAGGTGCTTGCCATGGAGCTTGGGGCAGAGATTCTGATGATCCTTACGGTTGCCAGAAGAAGCAAACAGCACACACACACACACACACACACACACACACGCACACAGACACGCATGCATCCCACACACTCGCACGCAGACGCACACACACACACACACACACACACACACACACAAACGCACATGCAGAAAAATACACACAACACGCAAATACACGAGATCACACTCGTAAAGAAGCGCATTTAAGACTAAACATCTGTTACTAGGGTAACTTTTTCCGCACATGATATGATATAAAATCACATAAATCATCCTTTTTGTTTTAAGCATAGAAATGTGTTTTGCACCCCTCCCAGAACTTTTACCCATCGTATTTGTGTTTCAAACCCAGTCATAGCTCAGTTGAAAGCTCCCGCTGAGAGCTTCCAAACAGCTAATTCATAAGCCCGACAATACAGAAATGGCTACGAAAGAAGCGCTTTAAGTCGTTGTTCGTTATACTTACGAAGTAGAAACCTCTCATGTGTGAATGTATATTATTGATTTGCTGATCAGGATGTACCCTGCGCCTACCTGTTCTACACGAACAAACAGAAAAGGCAAGCACTGCAGGTACGTACGGACATACATACACATATATATATACATACATACATACATACATACATACACACATGGTCACCCGCATGCTGCGCTTTGCTTGCAAGGACTGTGCTCGCTTCCACTGTCATGGGGAAATTTTTTATTTATTGAAAAGTTTGACCGCAAATCCAGTCAAAACTCAGGAGAAATTTTTTATGTATTGAAAAGTTTGATCGCAAATCCCATAGAAATAAGGCGAAAATAAATTAAAAGGCTGACGATTGTCGTCATGTGTGCTTGTGTAGGGAGTATTTCGAGCGGCGCAGCTGCGCGAGTATGTCAAGGTAGCGTTACACGCACACACAGACACATACACCCACACACACACACGCACACATAGCTAGCGCTGTCCATTTTCAGCTCATTCCTTGGCATGTTTGTGTTTGCTGCAACTGTAATATATTGGTGTTACTGCCAACCGGTTCAGGAAGTATACAGACATACGTGCATGCTGAAATTTGAGTCATGCTTTCCTGGAAAGTTGTGAGCCGATTTCATTTCTGTTGCACTGTCTCTACAATCAACCTAAAGCAAGCAAAAATTTTATCAGGTTATTTCCAAATGTGTGTAAGCTGAGTCATTAGTCATGTGTTGTATGCGCTACGAATGTATGTATGTATGTATGTATGTATGTATGTATGTATGTATGTATGTATGTATGTATGTATGTATGTATGTATGTTTCCCAGGAGGGCCATTTTGCTGCTGGCTCCATGCTACCCAAGGTCACTTTCATCATTATTATCATTGCTAGAAGTAGTGGAAGCAGTATCAGAAGTAGTAGTAGTAGTAGTAGTAGTAGTAGTAGTAGTAGTAGT
>WBZZ01003796.1:0-5000 GCA_019918135.1 Paulinella micropora | reverse complement strand
TTTTTAGCATGAATATTTACCCATTCTTAGCTCCTTTTCCCTCTTATTGAGTCCGCAGTTGAGATTTATCCATTCTTTCCTAAAATTTACCTCTCAACTTTTTCCACGCAGTGACTTTATTTTTAATAATAATGGCTCAGATAAATTAGACTTGAAAACCACCGAGCCTTGCCCGACTAGCACGAGTCGTAGTCCGGCATGACCAAGAAGTACAAGAGGACACATCACGTAGTAAGTAACATCATAATAAAACAAGGAACTTCGAGGACGGTCATTAGATCGTAAGAATTAATTAGATCCTAGGCGAGTCCACTACAGCATATATATTAATAAGTTGGGCCGCACAGTCACGGTAGCTTCACTCTTCTTATTACTAGTATTTAATACCGTACTTAGTAATTATTGCATATGTTTTTTTACCCCCCCCCCCCCCTTTCACTTTCAAGAATCGTTATTTATTAACAGGGGTTTACCAGACCACGAGTGACCGTGCTCACCCGTTTGCCATAAGAATGAGTAAGTATTGGGTTTGTTAAAGGGAAACTTTAAGGGCAAGGGTAAGATAAACGGCAAGCCCGGGTGAGTGTGTGTTCTCCAGTGCATGTGAGCTGTGCTCACGACGAAGATTCTGAGCGGGAAGTCTACGATGTAGGATTGGTCTACTAGGGCACGGTTGTGTGGTAACGGATGTAATTGAGTTAGAGTGGAAGGTTAAGTAGCACTGCTAGTGAGAGAAAAATTACAAGTTGATATGGCAAAAAAAAGGAAATTGTCAGAATAAAAAGGGCAGTCTGGCGAGAAAAGAATCTGGTAAAAAAGTTGAAATAAGTTTGATTATTACTGGGTACAATTTCAAGTGTCAAACTCAGCCATAGAATTTTAGTTAAGCGCCAGATTTCAGAAATGATTAGCGATCAGATTTAGAATTAGGAGTCAGAATTCAAATTAGGTCAATTTAACCGCTATATAGGTCCGCAAAATCTGTATCATTTTTGCAGCCGAAATGTTACAGGCGGTTAAATTGAACTAATATGATTCTGGCCGCTAATCTAAAATCTGACCGCTAATCTGAAATCTTACCCTTAACTCAAATTTGATGGCTGAGTTTGACACTTGAATTTACCTAGTAATAGATTGTATTGCGTTGCAGTAAATTTAACAGTATTAATAAAACGTATTAGTATACTTATCAGTTCCTTAATGAATTAGTCAGGTTTTTAGTGGATTCGCCTGTTTAAAAATAATATTATAAAACATATACAGTTAAATTCTTCAGATCATCCTGATTCAGAATCTGCAATCGATTTAAATTATTTTTAGTAGTTTTGACAAACGAAGCATTTGAAGTTGTAAAAAAGTGAGTCACCATTTCTTGTGGAAAATATTTCGGAAACTTTGTCAAAAAGACAGTTCGAGCCGTAATTTTTTTGCTGATTCAATGTGGTGAAAAAATGGTTTGCAACCACGATTATGAACTAACTCATTAAGGAACTGATAAATCTACTGATACGTTTTACTGTTAAATTTTATCGGAATGACTACCGTACCGGACCGAAACATTAATATTGTGTTAAACTTTCTTCAAGTTTTTACTTCAAGTTTACACTTCTATTTTTTAGTTCCGTTACTTCATTTTTCCGTTTATTTATCAACTGTCATAACTTGTAGTTGTTACGTTTTCAACTGCCGTTAACAGATCAATTTATTTCCCTTTAACAGCTAGCTTTTTGGAAAAAGCTTGACTATTGCATTTTTTCCCCATATCTGAAAACTTTCATTCCTTTGACCGCTATTTCCGGTCTCCCGTCATACGCTCCAAGTAAAATGGTAAAACAAGTCAGATAGGTTAGTTAAAGTGGTAATACTTAACATTTTTTCCTTTATTTTTCTCAGACCAACTTGAACAACTCCAACTGCTACACAACACGTGTAGCACTTGAATTCTATTCGTTAGTTATCAGAATTTGCATTGTTTCGCAAGGGACAAGTAGTCTGTCAAGCAAGTGTACTAAATAAACTGGAATTGACCATCCCAGCGTCTTTTGGTACCTTCCTTGTTCTCGGAAGTATTTTGAGATCAAATGACAGCCGTGTGTGTATTCATTTGAATGCCGGTTGGTAATTTCCTCACAGGATGGTAGTCAAGACTTACAATTCGAATTTCCCTATTTTTTTTCGGAAGAGTCACACTTTGTGTGTGCTGTCGACAGCTCGAATTGGGGAACACCTACCTGCTTCTGGAAACACCAACAGCGAGCAAGCTCAAGGTCTGCCATTACACCCACACAGGACAGCTAGTTCACCTATCTTTGAGTGGCCGGTCATGGTGACCGTTGTTCATGTTCACCACACGCAGAGAGGCGACTTGTACCATGTATTCAAGTTTTGTCACAAGTTCAAGTCTGTTCAAGTCTGTTCAAGTCCCTTGCATACATAGGACAGTCCCTCAAGCAAGCCCCATCGAGTAGCAACCAGCCCTAAAGGTCTCGTTTGCAAATTCCAGACCTGTTTGCTACATCGTGGGTCTTCTACGTTCAGGTGTGACGAAATGAGCCTTCCAGCCTCATTTCCTCGCCCCAATTACGACCTGGTCAGTCAGGAAATCTACCACCGAGAGGAATGCCTCAACATCTCTCGTACGCTGCGCACCAACCTCAAGGTCCCCTTCATAGATACATACAGGAAGGCCCTCAAGGACGGCTCTGCCAAGAAGCTCTCGCCCCAGACGGACGGAATCAGCCGCGCCCACTTCATTAAGGTCGTACTAATGACTTTAAATAAGGACCTCGGCCCCCTCTTAGCGAAAGCAGTAAAGGACTGCCTTCTCAATCTTGAGGAGGAGCCTTTTCTCCCCATGCAGCCCCTTGAGCAGATGGTGGATTATTGGTTGGACCCACCCACTTTCCATTAGTGGACCGCTTATAGGGGTGAGAGAGACCTAGATGTAAGTAGGTACAACGACCTTGCGAGAAAGGTCGGTTGGGTTCTGTCCCCGGACAACGTCCCCAGCTCCATACGCTACGTGATGATTCCGGCACCAGCGGCCACGGCGGCTCCTACCATGGGCCCAACTCACCCCCCGCTGGCAGGAGCAACGACTACAACTACGACTACGACTATGGCTACAGCTACGGCAGCGACGATGCCTCCGGCTACGGCGGCAGCATCGTCATCGTGCTCCATGGCGGCCCCCGCCCCGGTAAGGTTCCCCCCAACTGGCTCCCAACGCTTTGGTGGCCCCATCACAGCCTTCCCAGGTCGACCCTCTCGCCCTTCAGGAAGTAGTCTGGGCCCCATAGGCGGGTCAGAGGCACAGCGTTCCCTGTTTTCCCGACCGAGACCGGCTGCTGACGGGGCATTTTCCTCACTAGCATCTGGGTATGGTTCATCCCCGACCCCGAGGTTTTCCCAACGGAGCCCAAGCCTCCCGGGATCGTTCGCCTCCCCTCCGGACTCCCGGTACGAAGACAGCGGCGCGCTTTTTGTCTCCCCATACGGAAGGGTAGTCGAGGAGGAAGAAGAGTCGAAAGGGTCTCTGTTCTCTTTCTCTCCAGAGAGAGGGGCAGAGCCAGCCGACGGCGACAGCCTCCCCCTATCCTCCCGAGTCGGGCAGTCCTCAAGCCGACCCCGTTCTGCCCCTCCACGTATCGTGACTTTCTCCACAGTTATGCAATCGCTCCCGCCAGCTGGTGGGAGCGACGAAGATGGAGAGACCGGGACGGCGGTCGCGGACACCGCAGCCTCCGCAGCGGTCACGCCAGAGGTAGCCGGAACGGCTCTAGCCAGCCCAGCTGCCCCGACGATCGAAGCGGAGGAGGACAACCCGTCTGGGAGCAGAGCGACAACTAGTGCATCCTCTAGTAGTGGCGAGCAGCCCTCGTCGAGTAGTTCCGAGCCGTCACGTACCCGGAATGGTATACGCTTTAGTGGCAGCACCGTCCTTATGATGGTTGCGCCATTTGAGTCTGTTACCGAACGGAACCAACGCCGCATGCGGGAGATCAAAAAGCTTAAGTTCGACCACGTATCATTAGGATACACTTTGCCTCTGTTCCCTTCCAATCTTTCCCTTTTTATGACCCAGTCTGAGGCCGAGATCTTCCTCAACGCGTGGTCGGCAAGAACTTCTTCCAAAGACTCCTACATGAAGTCCCTGCAGCTCTTGCCATGGATCTGGCTGGACTACCAAGTAGACTCACGATGGAAAATCGACATCGTCTACGACGTTACCAAGCCTTTCGGCCCGAGTTACAGGAATGACATGAAGAGACGATCGAAAGAGAACTTGGCCAATTATATCACGCGTTTACAGAAGCTCTTCAGGCAGCTGCAGAACGAAGGCCTTGTTGCCGAGGAATCCCATAAGTATGAGGTAGCCCGGCGATGTGTCTCCCCTATGGAGATACAGCACATAGAGGCCCTGCAGATAGAAAGGAAGAAGCGGGGCATTGCGCCGACACGCACGTTGGAAGAGAAGAGGTACCTCATCCTCAAGGCTAACCCGCGTACCTTGACGGATTGGGACCCCAAGATGATCCTGACGGCACCGGATTCCGACTACGGCCGGCGCCCTCCTCGTAAGGAGAGGGCCAAGGTGAGCACGAGGAAGCCAAGAACCAAATGGCCCCGTGACATCCCCTCGGGTAGTCAGCTGCAGGTCGTGGCGAGGCAAGCTCCGACGTCCCATCAGCAGAACAAGCCGAAGTCTGGCCCGGGCCCGGACCAACGCAAGGGCTCTGCGCCTTCGAGTTCGTCCGGGGGCGTACAACCAAGACTGCACGCTTTTCTGGGGCCAACGCGATCAAGATCGCCAAGCCGGCCCAGTGGACGAAGGACCCCGCCAAGGAGAACCGCGCGCCGCGCAACGAGCTCCGAGCCCTGCGCCTACTGTCAACACTTCGGCAAGGTCGACAAACCAAATCATACACTCGAAGTCTGTATGACACGCACGCGCGATCTGGAGAAGGGGCTCAACTCGCATTGGTGCCCCCCGCGGGCCG
>WBZZ01003795.1:37500-42067 GCA_019918135.1 Paulinella micropora | reverse complement strand
GGGAGGTTTCCTTTGGGGCCTTTTTTTTTGTGCGCAAAGGATGCCTGCCGGGTGCTAGGAGCCAACGGAGCAACGCGGGAGGGGGGGGGGGCACAGCCCCACAAGCCCCCCCCCCCCGTCCCGGGGGGGGCCACAGCCTCCAACCCCCGGACGGGGGGTGGGGTGGTGTTCCCTTTCTCAGAAAAGACAACGCCTTGCTCTACCCCCCCCCCCCCCGCTTCTTCTCCCCCCCCCCAATCTCTCTTTTTCTCTCTCTCCAAAGCCTCTCGGACATGCAGGCGTGGTGGAACAGGCTGTCTTCGCAACTGCGGCAGCGGCCCGAGTGTGAGCCGTGGCTAAACGCACAACAGACACGGGAGCTGCTGGACATGCTGGCGGACTCGACGGAGCTGGGCGCCGGCTCGTACGGCACTGTGTTCCGCCAGCGGGGGTGCGGCATCGCCGTTAAGATGACGTTCGACCCCGACGGGGAGCAGGAGAAGGGCCTGAGAATCGGCGCCCAGCACGGCGTCGGCTGCCAGCTGCTGTCCAAGCTGGGCCTGAACGCCGCGACGTTGTTCAGCTACAAATGCCAACAGCGGGACCTGCGGGCCGCGATCGCGCGCACGTGCGCGCACTTCAGGCGCTCCGGCAACGACCTCGCCCGCTGGAACGGCTTCTCGGCCCTGGTGCTGGAGCGGCTGGATACGGATCTGCAAAAGTTTCTGGATTCCTGCACGCTGAAGAGCGCGGACTTGTGCACACAGGTGCTGGAGCCAGTCCTTAGCCGTCTCAGGGCCCTGAGCAGGCTGCGGTGGTTCTTCCACGACGCCAAACCCTCCAACATCCTGCTAGACGTGAATGAAGACAACGTCGTCAACAGGGTGCTGCTGGGCGACCTGAACCTGGGCTGCCTGTCCAAGCTGAAGCCGGGCCCCGACTACGGGGACGCGCTAGTGGCCTACGTGGCGTCCGTCAGCCCCGACGCGCTGACGGCGGCAACGTCCCAGCTGAGCGGTTGGGACGCGAACAGGTTATGGAAGGCCTGGCGCCTGGCGGTCTGCTTCTTCATCGAGGGGCTTGGCAGTGACGGCGGCCGCTACTGGCGCCTTTACGCGCTGTCGCAGTTGAGCCTCCCGGAGAAGGCCGTCCTGTGCGAGGTGGCGCGCGAGCCAGCTGTGTGCTTTACAGGCACGGACACCGACAGGCTGCGCGTCGCGCTCGGGATGAACAGGCCCGAACAGGAGCAGGAGCTGCTTGCGCACCTCTCCGGCGACGCCCAGAAGCCCGTGCGGACCTTGCGTGAGGCCCTGCGCCTGCGCGGCCCCAGGCACCTCACGCTTTACGTGCTAAGCTGGTTGGCCAAGCGCCGGCGCGACCCCGTGGACAAGTCGGTCAGAGTGCTGCGGTGGGCGCTCGGGACCGCGCGTTGTAACGGGGTGCTGTACGCGGTAGTGGCCGCGCGCCTAGCGGGCCTGACCGGCTGGCCTCTCCCCACGACACAATGACTTTTTGCCGCCGCCCTTTTCTCTCTCTCGGCCGCCTACTCCCCGCCCCCTTCAAACATCCCAAGCCGCGCACTCTTTTTTTGCTCCCCCCCTCCTCCCCTGTATTTCTCTCCAAAACCATCCCCATCCCCTCCCCCCCCCCTCGCTCGTCCCGTCCAAAGTCCTTCCCGTGCTGGCACCCAAAAGAGTGCGGCTTGGGGATATTTGTATTTCTTATTAATAAATGTACTAGTAAAAAAAAAGAATTACAAGGCTTCAACGATTTAGCCGGGCAGCAGGAAAAAGAAAAAAAACATGGCTGCACCAGACGGGGCAGATGAGGTCGTCAAGTTCGCCAAGGACTTTAGGAGGCTGCACGTTCGTTCCGCCGCCTGCAAATCCTCCAAATGCGTCTTTGTTTCTGAAATCAACAGAGACTCTGAGCATCTGTACGACCCTTTCCTTAAGACCTTGAAATTTATTTACAAGAACTGGGCCAAGGTCGTGAAGCTTTACATCCTGAACTTTGCGCTGGACAAGGATCCGTACCCGCCCTGGTACACGGCCCTGGCCACTGCCTTTAACTACTTCGATTGTCCGTGCCCCGTCAACACCAGCAACATGTCGTACGTCAGTGACTTGACGGGGATGGCACAGGACCCCGACAAAGTCCGCAGCCTAAACGAACTCGATCTGGAGGTACGTGTTTTCCAGGGCGCTCTGGCCACGAGCGGCACCGTGTTCGGCCTCGTGAAGGACGTGCTGAAGAATGATGCCAGGGCTAGGCATTCCCTGCAGGACGCCCTTGACAAGACTAAAGCCCTCAGGCAAAGGAGGCTTCCGGACTCGGGAGGTTGTAGCCCACAGATCCGGGCACTGCTCAAAGCCGACGTCGTCAGAAAGCCCAAGAGCAGCGACGACGTTTCGTGGTCCCTGCTTATGCAAACGCTGGTACAAAAGTTAATCGCGCGCGCGATCGGCGCGGCCGGCCCCGTCGGCGCGACGGGCCCGAGAAGCTCTAGGTCCGCGAGGCTTGTTTTCTTCCAAATGTCTTTGCGCACCCTTTTGTACACTTTCTTTTTACACGCTGCTGTCTGTGCAGGACCAAGAGCCCAGCGCCGCCGCCGCCGCCGCCGAGGCAGCGCGGCCTGCGCGGGAGCGTCAATTCGTGCTACATTCGCGCGCTGATGCAGTGCCTGAGCTGCGTTTTTGCTACGCGTGTGGTTCCTGGCGAGACGACAAGAAAGTGCAAGATTCCGGATTGCGTGGCCTGTGCCATTTCGAAATTGAGCTATTAATATGTCCAGGGCAACACACAGGTTCCTGCAGAGGAGGACGTTGATTTCAAGTGCCTAGAAGAGGCATCCCGGCACCAACGTGACCCCGATGACCCGGAGCAAGCCTTGCTCTTCATCTGGCAGAAGATGCAAGAGCAATTAAAAGGCAATACCAGAAATCATGCTTCAATGCAGAATTCGAAGCAACGCTGGTTTCGTGGTTTGATCTTTTATGAATGTAAAGCTTGTAAAGAACCACTTCCCAGAACAGTTGACAGCTGGCCGGCCCTGACTGGCGACGACGCGCACTGCGGCCCTCTCAGCGTAACGTGCCAAAAAAGAGGGCAGGACCTAAAAGAACTTTTCACGCAACTTGTGTCTACGCAAAGTATGGCAAGAAAAGACAACCAGAAACCGGTGCGGCACAACTACTATGACGACAAATCATTTTGCCCGGGCTTAGTAGAGCTCGGGGGTGGTATGCTCTGCCCAAGAGACCAACGCACCGCGAAATACGCGATGGTCTGGTTTAACCCAGAGAAACGCATCAACCCCCCGCTCACAAAGGAAGAATTCACGGTCACGTACACTCTTGGCAAAACAGATAATGAAGCAGATCCAAAAGAAATCACGTTTCGGGTTCTGGCTATGCTGGTGCATCACGACGACCCCCTAGTCGGCCATTACACTGCGCTCCGCAGGAGAAATGACGATTGGTGGAACGCTAATAATACCGTAGTGACAAAAGTCGAGAACTTTGAGGAGGTACTGAGATTGGCGGCAGGGCCGGGTTCATGGGTGCGGATGGTCATCTTGGAGAAGGTGCCAAAAAAAGCCCCCTCCGTCCCAACCAAATAAATGTTAAAACAAAGGGCGGGAAATGGGGGAAGGCCGCCCTGTGCAATTTCCAACCAACAATCTGCCCCATTTCCCGCCCGCCCTCACCAAAAGTGAGAGAGCGAAAATACATTAAAAAGAATTCTTTTGGCGATGCTATTGCTTTTCCGTGCAACAGCGGCCTCTTCCGACGGGTCGCACGTGGCAGCCATCAAGGACTACTGGCAGAGCCAGCACAACCTGACGCACAACCTCGCGTTGCCGCCGCACCAGCGCGCCACGGCGTTCTCGGTCCAGCCCTTTGTTACTTTCCCGGACTGCCCGTTCGTCCGGCTCGTGGGCGCTCTCACACCGGAGTACAACCGGGAGAATCTACGGTGGCACTACTTCGGACCAAAGACGCGCGCGGCCCGGGAGGTGTCGTACGACGGCTTCACTTTTGTCAGGAGCCGCGTGTGGCTGCGGCAACAGGACTGGGAGCGCGCTGTGCTGGGCTTCGAGGTCCAGTGCCGGGGGCCCTCGGCCTGCAGTCTTAACTACACGCCCGTGGTGGTGTGCACCACGGGCTACGCCACCGTGGGCGGCTTGGGCCTCGGTGCTCTGGTCCTGCTAGCCACCAACCTAGCGTTGGTGCTGTTGTTTTGTCGTGCCAAGGCTGCGGTCTGTGCTTGGCACCTGCCCGCTCTGTGCCTGGGCTCCGTTTCCACCATACTAGCCATTGTGGAAATAACGCTGTGGGCCCAGCACGACGTCGTGTACACACTCTAGCTAGTCTGTGCCTTTCAAATACCCCTGCAAAAACAGCTTTTTTTTATTTGCTTAGCCTGCCATTTCTTTTGGTTCTCTTCAAAACAAAATAAAGTCTTTTCTTTGGGGGGGCGAGAGAGTCAGGGCTCGTTGGCCCTAAACGCAGCTATGCGCACTATGGCCACCACAAATTGTTCCACGTCCTCTACCTCCAGCGTGTTGTTACGCGCCTGTTGCATC
>WBZZ01003795.1:0-32500 GCA_019918135.1 Paulinella micropora | reverse complement strand
GCCGCGGTTGTGATGTTGGCCTTGCAGAACAAGAGAATCCGCTCGTCTGTCCCCACGCGTGGAAGAAGATCTTCGAGTCAAGTCGCGATGCTTTCAAGCTCCCTTTGGCGGGGAACTATCCTTACTTCCGTCTTTCTGACAATTCCCCGCTCGATCGCGCCACGTTTGTCAGCACAGCTCGGGAGCTTCTGCAGAAGGCTGGAGTCGCGACTGGTGGTCGGTTCAACGGGATCTCGCTTCGTCGTGGTGGTGCAGCTCGTCTCTTCTCGCTCGGTGCTTCGGATCCATCGATCATGCGTGCGGGTCGGTGGTCTTCGTATTGCTTTCGTCTTTACGTGGGCGCAAGGATGGCCGAGCTGGTTGCTGAACAGAAAGCTATGGGAGGAGGGGCAAATCTCTAGGCTCAAATGTTGGAGGTATTTGTAATGTTCGGTTTCAGTACTCAAGTTTTTAGGTGCGGCTGTCTGTGTTCCGAGTGGACATCAGAGCCGTCAACTTTTAGTGTTTTGTAAACTTGAGTCCTGAAATATTTGAGCCTAGCCCCTTTCCCTCCACACTACTCCGACGAGTTCGGAAGGTTAGGCCAATAAAGCTTTTCTGTTCTCTTACTAAGTAAATTCGAAACTACGATACGGAAACTTTAATTGCTGGTTTGCTCCGGGCTTCGCCCGGAGTTAACCGCCGTTAAAGTTCCGAGGAGACGTTTCGCTTTTACGGTAGTCCGGTCGGCGCGGCGTAGCCGTGCCGGCTGAGCCGGCGCGTGTTTGATCCGGCGTCTGGTTAGGCCTAGGTTGGAAAGTTGGGAAGATCGAAAGATCTTCCCAACTTACAAACTCCCGCCCACCCTTCCCTTGTTTTGTTTTTGTTTGTCCTTTGCTTCTGTCTGCTCTGGGCTTTTGGTGGTGTTCGGTGATCGCTGGTGGCCTCCGCTGGTTCTGCTCGCTCCGACTTCGTCGCGTCTCCCTTGGACTGTTTTGGTGCTACCTTCGGTTGTTGCCGTGAACAACTAGTCCTGAAATATTTTAGCGGCCCCTTTCCCTCCACACTACTCCGACGAGTTCGGAAGGTTAGGCCAATAAAGCTTTTCTGTTCTCTTACTAAGTAAATTCGAAACTACGATACGGAAACTTTAACCCATAAGCAATACGTTCACAGAGAGAATGTAGTAGGAATACAACTACGGGGTAGGGAAGTGCCTCACTTTATGTTAGCTTGGGAAGAAGTAGCCGAGCTGAATAGTTGGGCAGACTTAGACAGTGACGTGGTAATGGAATACTTTGAAGACAAAACAAAGGGACCTACCCGTGTATGGCCGATGCCAAACCCAAAACCTTCTACTCAGACCTTAGCTGATGCGTTAGGGGTAGATGAAGGAAATAAACCCCAATCAGGCCTTATAAACCGATGTTCGGCAGCCCAAAGGATAGGGGATCCACTGAGCTTGAAGAAGAAGGAGGAGAAGGTGAAAACAGTGACACTTCCAATCTCTATTCTAGTGGGTATGCAAACACTGACAAACATGGGCTGTCAGCTGGGGGCTCAGACTTAAATGGCGACGGCAAGAGTGGGGCCTCCCGCGGACAGACGGACACCTCTAATGTCAAAACACCACTAGGGGGTGCTGACCAAGCTCGCACACTGACACGACAAGTGATGGCCTATGATACTTGCAGAAATGAGCAAACAAAAGGAAAGGTGTTCAATATCATCTATGACATGCTCGGTGGAGAGGCCAAGTGGCTAGTACGTGACTTAGCCAACCGCAGGGAAAGTCTGACCTTTGGTCAGAACCCAAAAGCTCTATGGGACCGTTTGCAAGCCCGGTATGAAAAGGTAGATACAGCCGACGTTCGGGATAGGGTAAACGAGCTCAATGACTTCCTTTTTACTAGCAAGCAGCAGTATGCCGGGCAGTGTGTGGACCTGAACGCTAGAAGAGAATGGTTGGCAGGCTACGGTCAGGCCCCCAACGACAACCGACTGCAACGGATAGTTCAGATCATACCACATTCAGTTCGATCTGTAGGCATCACCCCCCGGATAGCCGGAAAGTACCTTTTCCTGGTGACAGGTGCACCAGCTTGTTTTTCAGTATTATTTGTCCGGATTGGACCTGATGCCATTTTATTCCTGGTCTGTTGCCGTTTTCCTTTTTGGCTTCACTGAGCTAATATAACGAGACATCATTCTCATCTTTTGAGGACTGTGTTTGGTTGTATTACCGACTTTTTACGATCTATCGTTGGGGGCATTACATTTGGAGTCCACATCACTAGGGTGATTTCTTTCTGCTTTGCCACACAGGCAACAGAGTGAATTTTCACTGACCTGTCTCACACGGGGACGTCAGACGAAAACAAATACTCCAACACAGCTCCCTCATAACTCTTTCACAAAACAAATAATTTGATTGGTCTCAAGCAGGTGTCTCGTACCCTCTAGCCCAATCAGTATCTGTGTGCTCACAAGGAGACATCAGATACAAACTCTCTGTCGTTCTTGCTGTTCTCACACAGAGACCAAGAAGAAGGAGGTGGACAGAAGAGTGAAGGAACACACACAAAACACAAACAAGCATAGGGACAGGAGCACAACACTTTACCCTTCTAGTTTGTGCATTTATCTGCATTATCTCACACATACGTCAGAGTATTTTTGCAAATCTCTGATCGTTTTCTAAAGGTAGGTCTGAGAACCTATCCGACCGACTGTCGACTTCTCAAGGAGAGCTTTTCTAGCTTCTCTATTACTATCTGTGTGTAGGTCCAAATGCCTCATACTAGATACAATATAGAAAAGAAGGAGGAGAAAGTAATCTGAGTAAGGAGAACAAGAAATCGAAGAAAGTCAAAGACTATTTTTCTCAAACAAAAACAAACATACAAACAGTGTTTCATAGAGGACAGGGAATCTTATCCTACCCTCTCTATTAGTTTCTCTCTTCACTAGTCAATCGACTGAAGGAGGAACAGAACACAAACGAACAAAAACCAAACATAGGAGCTGACACTGTCCTCCTGTTAATTACTACTACGACATCATGTCGACAGAGACCGCCGAAGTGAGTGAATTCTCGGAGGCAGAACAAAGAAGAGAAGAAGAAGAAGCAGAAGGAGGAGGAGGAAGAGGACTGAATGAAGGAGGAGGAGGAGGAGGAGATGAAGGAGTAGGAGGAGGAGTAGAAGAGAGCTGGGATGATGAAGGAAGATATGGAGGAGACGAAGATGAAGGAGGATTTGAACAAGAAGAGACGGGAGGAGGAGGAGCATATGGTAATCCCTTACCACCTGCCTACACGGGAGGAGGAGGAGCATATGGTAATCCCTTACCACCTGCCTACACGGGAGGAGGAGGACGAAAAATGATCGACTTGATTCATAGTGATGGAGAGGAGATCACAGTGGAGGAACAACAGTGGGTGCAAGACCACTATGACCTCACTAAAGAAGAGTTTGATAACAAGATGGGGGGAGAGAAGGATACCTATGTGTGGATCCCTCAGGATCAAAGAAGAGAGAAAGTCGTGCTAAAAAGGATGTCTATATCCTATTATCACACACAGCACAGCTCCTCGGCAAACTGGTCTCTGATCCAGAAAAGATAAAGAAGATACAGCATATCAAGTTTGGGGACACACACACCCACCTTGAATTACTCGATGCTATCTTTGGGGTGTACACTCAAACCCTGATTTGGGAACGTTCATACGGCCCACGATGTGAGGGTTACCTCCAGTACACAAACCCAAGAGCAACGGCCAGATTCCTCGCGACTGGTCAGGAGGCAGTCGATGTAACAAAAATGAAGACCAATCTGGGTTCGAAAAACTCGAGTGGCATATTTCATTTTTTACGATGGAAATGAAGGCCTTGGGGAGGGGAAGGCAGAGATGGAAAAAAGCATTAAGGCAGCAGGAGAAACTCATCCTGTGATTGATGAGTTAGAGAAGACCGACAGAGTTCTGACCAAGATCAGACTGTTAATGGGTGCGTTACTGCACAAGGAGGCATGGAAGAGATGGATTCCTACCAAGGATCACTCTGTCCTTAAATCACTTTGTAACGCACCACCAGTCGCCAATAAAGCAGGGGTTGACCAATATGTGGAGAAATATAATTTTCTCAGATCTGCTTCTGAATTGGTGGCCTTTATCACTAATGCTCAAAAGCTGGTGATATCTGAGAAGAAGAAGGCGAAAGAGAATGAGGAGTTCGAGAAGACGATGAGACTGGAGAGAATGAAAGCAAAAGTGAGTGGTGCAAAGGCACACCCTCCGACATATTTGACCCCACCAGCTCCTGCACCCCCGGGCTCAACTACGGTGGTGGTCACAAACACGGAGAAGAAGCACAGACAAAATATCATAAATGCCTTCAAGGGGAAGAAAGGAGGAGTGGCAAGTCTCATGCTATATGCCAAGACCAACTCAGACAAAGACTCTGATGCTTCGCTTTTGAGCAAGCTCAAAGAGATCAATGCCTGCATGAAGGCTTTTCCTTGCGACGAAACGCAGGAATACGAGGCCCTTGTTACTGTTTTTGACCAATCTCTAGTCTCGGAGGGATTTGATCTGACACAGTACAAGTTTTTGAGAAAGAAGGAGGAGATTAAGAGAAACAATGCAACAGGCCTAGACGCTCAGTGTGAACTGGCGGTGGCCACACTCATTTCATATTTTCAGTCTCATGGATACCAGCATCTCTGCACTGGTACTCTCATAGGATTTGAAATCTTTGAGACAGTGGCGATGAGTTTGAGGAGTGCTGTTGGCTTGGCGGCGACCCTTACGGAGGTAGTTTCCTCCTATGGGCTATTCTATGGCCGCAAGTCGATCATCCTCTATTTCTTCTCGGCGTTACACACAGTTAACCCGAGTAAGCTTACTTAGCTCATACAACAATGCTCGACGTTTAGCTCAGTGAAGTCCAAGAACTTCCTCGAGACACACATGTTCGAAAATACGGTTCAAAGCGTTGCTCCATCAGCACTGTTTCAAGAAGTGATGAGTGCATGCTCAAACATGGACTCGCTCACGGAGGCACATACGGCACAGGCAGGCGGTGTACCTGTTGGTGCACAGGCCACGTACACAAACAGAGTTGCCCGTTGGAAGAAACAGAGAGAGCCAGACCTGAAGACCGCATGTTGGAGATGGTTCGCGGGCTTGCAGTGTAAGGCACAGATGGAGGACAGAGACTGCTCTTTCAATCATGATAGGCACAACCCAACAGCAAGGGCAAATTTTCTGAGCAGGATGGAAGGCAAGGAACCGGGCCTTTTCAACATGCTTCAGATTGACGCTGCGAACGAAGGTTGGTATGCCAATATGTGTGATGATGAGGAGTTACGAGAGGCAATCATTACCTACATGAAGAGGATGAAGGAGAAGAAGGAGGAAAGGGAGAGACAAAAGAACTTAAAGGCCTCTCAAAGAGGACGAGGAGGAGGAGCAGGAGCAGGAGGACGAGGAGGAGGAGCAGGAGGAGGACTAGGAGGAGGAACATGGAGAGGAGCCTCGAGGTGGCAAGGAACCCCTCAGAGAGGAAGAGGAGGAGGTCGGGGATATACCCCTTATGGAGGGAGAGCTGTTCGAGCTCCAGCCCCCCCCACCCAGAGGAGGAGGAGGCTCATGGGCAAGCTCCAACCCGAATTTTGGTCGAGCTAAGGCCTACAACACTGCCTCGGAGACCGATACGTCATCTCGGACACTACTTAAGGTAATCGTTTCGAGGTGGTGGAATGACTGGAGGGGGAAGAAAAGAGGAAGGAGAAGACTGTGAAGTTTAACTCAATTCACAGTGCTTTCTAATGCTGTTGTGCAGAATGGGCCAACGCTTCCTCAATCTGAATACAAAGATGTGGGTACACAGAGACTGCAGCCCCAAGGTAGTCTCATACCCGTTCATACATCACGGTTACCAATGATAACTGATGCAGATAGGAAGGCGAGACTTGCGATGGAGGCGAGGAGGCCAATGGCAGACGTATCGCCTCGGCCAAGCAAACAACCACGAACAGACTCAATGTCTACGATCGCGGCGGGTGGCGAGCAAAAAGACAATGTGTGTACTCAAGTGCCACAAGAAAATGTCGCTCACATAGTAAACGCACCAGTACCGCAGAATAATAAAAATGTTAATGAGGTGAAGCAGGAGGAGAAGAAGGAGGAGTTGAAAAACTTAGAGACAAGACTCCAAAATTTGGAACGTAAAGTTCTTGTTCTCGCAGTCAATATACACAGGCCCGATGCTCTGTGTTATACGGAACTTTATTGTGAAACATTGAAGACAATATTAAAAGTTGGTAATGATACGATGGCGAATATTAATATTGTCGGCCGGAAGTTTTTTAATCGATACCTGGACTGGGTGGACGGAAATATGAAGAATTCGACTGGCACTCTGAAGGGAGTGGGTAGCCGGACGGTCATTACGGGAATCATCACACTGACCTTTAAATTAAAATCCGCACGAGTATACCGTATGGACCTTTATGTCGTCCCCGGTTACCACGGGTCAATATTACTATCGTATGACCAATTGGCTACGATGGGGGCTGTGATTGATTGCACCGCACGGCGAGTGATATATGGAGTAAAAAGAGGAGAAAAGAACGATATTGATCCCTTCAACGCTACTGACTCTTATGAGGCTTATGAGCTGAGTCTAGCGACGGATCACAAAAAGATGGCGATCGCACATGAGGCACTTGAGGTGTACGTTCACCCCCATGTCGTAAGACCGGATGAGCTGTCCTGGACCGACAATTGGGAATCCCAAGTGTGCACTGTCACAGTTCCGACATGCCATTGGGACAAAAAGTCTATTGATGACTTAATCGAGAAGCGAAAGGAGGAGATTATATGTGTCGCACAAAGAAGCCCGTCGTTGGCGAGATTCGCGGAAGGAGTAGGAACAGATGTCCATATTACTAACGGATACTGTTTCCATGCGAAAGTAGGAGAAGAAAAAAGGGAGGCGTTTGTACCAAGGAGAACGGGGCGAATCCGGATACTCCACCAGAAACTATTAAAAGTTTTATTACTGATTTCTGGGGTGACGAGCCCACGTGGCCGCGTTCACTGTCTGAAGTGAAGAAATGCTTACGGACTTTATTCGAAAATAATAAGCCGTATACTATTATCCTGCCATATAATGAGAAGGCGATATGGGCGCAGGAAATAAGGGACCGGCTTATTGATCATCCTATACCGGTACCCTCTCGCAAGCAACAGCCAGTGGTGGCTTGTCGTATGGGAACTCGTGAGCAGAGCAGTGCATACAAGCGGAAGCTCAGAGACCTCGACAAGTTGAAATTGATACCGCAAGCATTCACATGCTTTGATGGTTTTTACACCCGTAAAGCTCCTTTGCAATACGCGAGACTCATTGACATGCTGGTGGAGCTCGGTAAAGACGATGAGCCGGACACGGTCACGTATGAAAAGACGGGCCTAGATGATGTCTCGGAAGAGGACTTAGGCTTGGAGGATGACAGAGAACCCCTCAAGCAACATAAGCAGATGTCTGATTAAGATTTTCAAGCGGCGGCGCGGAAAATATTGGAAGAAGGAGTAGGCACTGAGAAGGAGAAGGAGCTTTTAAAAGCCAAATTAGAGGCGAACAAGGAAATTTTTGACCCTCCACATGCAGGTGGTGTCAAGCCTGAAGATTTCACTGCGGTTATTTACACAATACCGGGTCCAGAGCCGTCACCGGCACCACGAAGGGCGAATTTGAGTATACATGAGGCGAAGATAGCGGAGGAGCTAGCAAGACAGCTGCTCAATGAGGACTTTATTGAGAGATCAACATCTCCAATAGTCCCACAACCGAGAATAGTGCCGAAGCCAGGAGGAGAATGGCGCCTGACAGTTGAATATGCTCGTGTTAACAAGGTGCTGGAGGAAGAGAGAAATCCTCTCCCGACATTAGAAGAAGGAAGGAGAGTACTGCGGAATGCAAAATTCTATTCGGTCATTGACCTTAAGAATGGCTTCTGGCAGATACCACTGGAGGAAAAGTCCAGATGGCTGACGGCGTTTGTGGTGGGTATGGAAATATACCAATTGAAAGTGCTTCCGATGGGCCTCAAGCAAGTCCCAGGACTTTTCCAGAAGGCGATGCAGAAGATGTTGAGCAGTCAGTACGATGATTTGTCTGACGGAGGCTTTATGAGAAGGCGAGGACAGAAGGCGGGAGAATATGCATTTTGCTATATCGATGACATTATCGTATACTCTAACACAATGAAGGAGCATATCGATCATTTGTCCGATATATTCAGGCGCATCGGTGCTTTTGGCCTGAAGTGCAATCTAAAGAAGTGTCAACTTGCCAAGACGAGTGTGACATACTTAGGGTACGAGATCTCCCATAATCGAGTCTCGATATCCAAAGAGAAGAGGGAGGAGATTATGAATCGACCGATACCAAAGAACCGCACTGAATTGCACTCATTCCTTGCGATGGCGCAATACTATAGCCAGTTTATACCCGATTGGGGTGCAACACGGGCTAAGTTGGAGAAAATGATAGATTTTGGAGACTTTGAGAAGTGGGGCGAAGAGGCTTTGCAAGCGTTTCATGCGCTCAAAGATCTTATTGATAAAGACCCGAAAGACGGAGGACTGGTGTTAACGATGCCCGACTTTACGAAACAATTCGTAGTCGATACAGACGCATCTAAGTTTGCGATTGGGGCTGTATTACAACAAGACGATGAGGAGAAGAAATTACGCCCAATCATGTTTATTAGTAGGAAGTTGTGTGTGGCGGAGAGAAACTATTGCACAAGGCAAAGAGAGGCGTTAGCGGTGGTGTGGGCCCTCAAGAGGCTCAGAGAGTATTTGTGGGGAGGACCTCAATTTACTGTCAGAACTGATCATCATAACCTGTTATGGTTGATGAATCATGAACAGACTGGACGGCTGGCGCGATGGCAAGCGTTCTTGTCTTGTTTCAATTTTACAATGGTCCATCTACCGGGAAAGCGAAATGTGGTCGCTGATAGCCTCTCTAGGCTAGAGTTTAACTCAGAAGTATCGGCGTTGGTGTCCACGGTGGAGATGGAAGACTTGTCCACTGACAAGGTGTATGAGGTCAGCCACATTGAGGCGATGGAGATGGTGAGTGGAGTCCGATATGACCGCACAGGTCTACGGTACAGTCCACAAGGCCCGGATCACGGGATATGTTGTGAGCTACATACCCAGGAGGACGCTGAGTGGTCCTATGAGGTATATGAGAATGCGAAGGCGAACATAAGAGAGGAAGAGGAGACGCAGGAAGTTTATGCGGAGCCTCCTCAAGAGCGGAGAAGTGACCTAGACGATGACCCGGAAAGAATCGGGATACGGCTAGAAGATGGTACTATCTATATAGCCTCGCCTACCGCATGGAGGCGACAACAGGCTCAAGATCCGGAGTTTAAGGAACTCATACAGTTATATCAGAACCCGGATGAGCTGAAGATGACGAAAGCGATCAAAGATCAGATGAAGGAGATGGGATGGAGAGATGGTCTACTGTGGTACAAGGGCCTTCACGGTCGCTATGCGTCACAGCCGGACAAATGAACCCTTTGGGTACCGGAGAGTCTGAGACGATTTATATTTGTCGCAGCCCACAATTGCCCACTTTTGGCGCATCCGGGTCGACAACGAACTCACATGCTCATAGCGAGGCGATTCTGGTGGAAGAAGATGAAGGAGGAGATAGATCAGGCGGTGGATGCATGCATCCCGTGCAAGATAAACGAAACACCACTGAAGGCAAATTTCGGCCTGATTGGCGAATTTCCTCTTTATGCGGGGATGTTTGAGTTTATACACATTGATCATGTGGGACCTTTCCCAGAATCGAAGGATGGTTACAAATACCTCCTCACGGCTATTGACAGAGCCACCAACTATGTGTGGATCATCCCTGTCAAAGACGTTACCGGCAAGACGACGGCCGAGGCGCTGATCGATAGGATCATCTCACAGATCGGAGTACCAAGAAAGATATGTTCTGATCGAGGCTCGGACTTTAATAACGAGGTCATCGACAAACTATCTAAGTATTACGGGATGAAATGGCAATATGTTACTGCCTATAACCCGCGAGCAAATGGGAAAATCGAGCGGGTACACAGACCCCTCAAAGCCTCACTAAAGATGTATTGCACGAAGAAGGAGAATCAAAGAGCATGGGTCGAGGCAGCACCATCATTTGCGTTTGCAATGAACTGTCTACCCTCTACGGCGTTAGGAGGCTCGAAGAGCTCAATCTCGCCATATCAGTTAGTATATGGGCGTGAGCCTGATATCCCGACTTCGCTCCTTCACCCAAAAGACATTTGGGCGGATGCGGATGAGTTGTTTGGGGTGAGACTTAGAGTGAAAATGGAGGCGGAACAAATAGTCAGGGCGCATAGAGAGGCGGAGCGCCAAAAGACTGACGCTGAAGGGGTGCGACAAGCGCACTTGGATCAGATCAAGTTCCAGGTCGGGGATATTGTACTGTTGTATCATCCTCAGGTCCCGAAAGGAGTCAGCTCTAAGCTGTTCACTCACTGGAAAGGACCTTATCAGATTATGGAACAGACGGGACCTCTGAACTACAAGATCAGGGGTAGAGGGAAGGTGCAAATTGTGAATGTAAGAAGGCTGATTAAGTATGATCCCTTCTTATTGGAAGATGAATCCGTTGAGGAGGCGTTAAAACGGATGAAAGATGATTCAAAGAGGTGCCGCCCATCCACAAGGAGGCTGGCATAGACAAAGACGATGCTTATCGGGCACCGATAGCTGAGAGGAGAGTGAGCTGGACAGTAAGGAGCAGACTGACCACATAAGCGCGGTGGGGACTCAGTCCAAGTCTCTGCGAGAGCATAGCGGAAAGAAGGAGAAGATCACAGAGGCGCAGCTAAGGAGAGCGCGGAATGATCTTATCAACGACCAACCGAGGAAGGCGATGAGGTCGATGAGATCAAAGGACGTCCACCAGGAGGAGGAGGGACGGACACTGACCCAAACGCGGGCAACGTTGAGATTGTCCATGAGCGATGGAAGGAAGGCGATGCGATAGCAACCATCGCATGGGTGAAAGATGCTTTCTATCTGATGAGACCAGCGGAACAACATGTCGCTGGTGACACTCTCTCAGACTTATACTTGATGGGGGTCGTGGCGGTCCCACGACAGATGCGTGTCACACGGACACTCAAAATATCATCAGCCGCAAAAATAGTACAACCGATACTCCAGTTTTGGAGAAGTATGGACCCGGTTGAGGATCCAAAGGCAAGATATTATCTGCCAGTATATAAAGACGCAAAAAGTCTCGAGACATGGGATGACACAATTACTCCCAGAGACAAGGATTACACTGCGTGGACCATTCAGACACTGCCAAGAGGAGTGCTTGATATCCCTTTTGAATTATCGTTGGGCGGAATCCCTAATAAGATCTGGGACATTCTCGAACAGTCAAAGTTTGATCTGACTTTTGTTGGTGGTCCTCCACCAGGTAAAGAAATCCGCGCCAGACTACGAAGGCAGTAACAAGGAAACTATTTTTCTTTATGCGTCTCAAATAAACTGGTTGATTGCCCACGGCGTATCATGATTTGATCATGCATCATCAGTTATCAATATGAATATTAAAAAGACTCAGTGATATAACTTGGCATTCGATCGCAACATACGAGTGCGAAAGGTCGATCGACGATGATACTACACCGTATACGGGGATCGCTAGTGTATTGAGCGATGGTGTTCCCGGGTCACGTATGACCCTTTCCAAGTCCTGGGATGATGTTCTCGAAAATGAAATGTTCTCTGAAACTTTCATTAAATTATTTTTTACGATAGATTATATACTGTCGTACCTGAGCACGGTCAGTCTCTACTTGTGTCGGTATATCGCAGGGTCGGGTACATACACCTCGACTTCGGATATAGCTATTAGGACTGGCCCCCTAATACTATATCATAGGATATCCGCCTTATACAAGGGTATGTCATTAAAAAAGACAATGTACTTACGATCTCCCTGTGAATAATAATAATAATAATAATAATAATAGTGCTTCTCTGTCAATGGCTGATGCATTTCTGCACATGCGCCTCCATCGTCTCACCCGTGAGGGGAGTACGAAGAATTGACGATAAGCTCTAATGACACCCCCGCAAGGGCAGTTCCAACACTTCCAGACGGGCCGGTATGTTCAATGAAAATACTGGTCCAGAAATAGACCGGTATGTTCAATGAAAATACTGGTGGCACCGACGGGAATCGAACTGGCGACAGGGCCCAGATGGTAGAACTTGACCACTGGGCTATCACGGTGTCCATAATAATAATAATAATAATAATAATAATAATAATAATAATAATAGTGCTTCTCTGTCAATGGCTGATGCAAATCTGCACATGCGCCTCCATCGTCTCACCCGTGAGGGGAGTACGAAGAATTGACGATAAGCTCTAATGACACCCCCGCAAAGGCAGTTCCAACACTTCCAGACGGACCGGTATGTTCAATGAAAATACTGGTCCAGAAATAGACTCCCTAATAATAATAATAATAATAATAATAATAATAATAATAATAATAATAATAATAATAATAGTGCCTCTCTGTCAATGGCTGATGCATTTCTGCACATGCGCCTCCATCGTCTCACCCGTGAGGGGAGTACGAAGAATTGACGATAAGCTCTAATGACACCCCCGCAAGGGCAGTTCCAACACTTCCAGACGGGCCGGTATGTTCAATGAAAATACTGGTCCAGAAATAGACCGGTATGTTCAATGAAAATACTGGTGGCACCGACGGGAATCGAACTGGCGACAGGGCTCAGATGGTAGAACTTGACCACTGGGCTATCACGGTGTCCAATAATAATAATAATAATAATAATAATAATAATAATAATAATAATAATAATAGTGTATCTCCTGCCAATTGCTGAGCCAAAAGGCCATGTGCATCCAGTCCTCCATTCCATAAGGAAAGTCTCCACACCAATCGGTGGAATAAAGGAAGTGACGGCATAGAACATTACTCTAGGAGCTTTATACCAATCAGCCCATGGAAAGGACCGATGGCCTATGTACTCCCTAATAATAATAATAATAATAATAATAATAATGGTGCTTCTCTGTCAATGGCTGATGCATTTCTGCACATGCGCCTCCATCGTCTCACCCGTGAGGGGAGTACGAAGAATTGACGATAAGCTCTAATGACACCCTCGCAAGGGAATAATAATAATAATAATAATAATAATAATAATAATAATAATAGTGCTTCTCTGTCAATGGCTGATGCATTTCTGCACATGCGCCTCCATCGTCTCACCCGTGAGGGGAGTACGAAGAATTGACGATAAGCTCTAATGACACCCCCGCAAGGGCAGTTCCAACACTTCCAGACGGGCCGGTATGTTCAATGAAAATACTGGTCCAGACGGATCGGTATGTTCAATGAAAATACTGGTGGCACCGACGGGAATCGAACTGGCGACAGGGCCCAGATGGTAGAACTTGACCACTGGGCTATCACGGTGTCCAAATAATAATAATAATAATAATAATAATAATAATAATAATAATAATAATGATAAGAAGAAGAAGGAGATCAAAGGGGGAATCGTACTACAGCACCACGTTGCTTGTATTTTTTTATTAATAGTACGTTTGTTCTTGACATACTGCCGAGAAAAAAAAAAAAAAAAAAAGAGAGATTGAGGGGAAGGAGTTCAAAAATCTACAAGAATGGCTGGAGAATCCGCTTTGACGTGCCGTATGAGGATATATTTATCGTCTTTTAGCGTATATCCGTGGGTCGATGCGCTGTGTGGCATGACTCCATAGCGCATACTATTTGCAGAAAGAAATCAGAAGGTGCATGACGAAAATGCTATTTCCGTCATAAAATCGGGAGGGGGTACTGTAGGCATCACCCCCCGGATAGCCGGTAAAAAGTATCTTTTCCTGGTGACGGGTGCACCAGCTTGTTTTTCAGTATTATTTGTCCGGATTGGACCTGATGCCATTTTATTCCTGGTCTGTTGCTGTTTTCCTTTTTTGCTTCACTGAGCTAATATAACGAGACATCATTCTCATCTTTTGAGGACTGTGTTTGGTTGTATTACCGACTTTTTACTAGCTATCGTTGGGTGCATTACAGATCTCATTAAAGTGTTTTTATTGATCCTTAGAAGAACCTTGCCATTAATACACATCATCTCGGATGGATTATTACAGACAGTCTGTGCACAGACACCATTTTTGACATGGGAAATTTCACGACCTCTTCCAAAAATCAACACAGTGCACTGCGGCAAAAATCGATTAAAAATTTGTCACTGCCGTACAAAAAATTGAGGGCAGGCTTGAACAACATGTATTTTTTATGTTAAAAAGGGGCTTCCTAAGAGTAAAGAACCAGTGTGACAAGCTTTAAAAAAAAGTAAAGCTATAAATAAAGAGAGCATAAACGTAAGTTCAACATCTGCCGACTCTAGTTTCCAATTATTTTCCTTAACGTCACCTCTGTTGACATATTGCTTTTTTTAAAAAACCTTACTGAATCAGAACGTATTGTCTTTAATTATTTATTGTGTAAGCAATACATGACATATAGTATTAATACACAACTGATTTTTTGAGTGTGAAGTAGGCAAGTGCTAGGTCAAGACATGTATTAGTACATATGAAGTAAAAAGAAAATTGTAAAAAAATCTATTTTAGTTTGAACGCAGATTTGCGCCCCGATTTCACAAACTTTATTAACATGCTAACTACATATAAGTTTGAGACCTCTTCCGTTCTATCTCTTCTGCTTCTCACTCAGGCTCTACGAGTGGCAAGTATTTTATTAAAACAGTGTTTGCGTTAAGGCATATGTAACTACATATGGATATAAGAAAAAAGTCGCATTTTTACATATCTGCGCCTACATCACTAGAATGCGACAGAAAGCCATAGTTAAAGCAAGGACTGGTGCCAGGTTTGGAGGAATGTTGTCCCCCAGAGCCTACGGTGCAACAGTGAGGACATCTGGAAAGCGAAAAAAAAGACGCAGCAACACTAGAATTGGGTTTAGAAGAGCTAACACTCACAACAAAAAGGATTTTGAGCAACTGGCCGTTGAGCAGGGACGAGAAAAGAGTTCCACAACACCTCACTCTGTGTCGTGTTGACTCCGCCGGTCCATCAGTCAATATCAGCTTCTGCGGTGAAAATTTTATTCAAATTTTCACTGTGACACAAAACTGCAAAAGATGATTCAATCATTACAAGTACCTGGTCCTGTACCACTGTCAAAATCCTGACGATGAAACTGACTTGAAAGCTGAAATGATACACCTGTCAACTGAGCAAGAATCATAACCTTTCTACATTGCTATGTGAGTTTGGATTTGGATTTGGGTACAGAAGAGTGACCCGAAGAAATCAAAAGTGTTGACCAGCACCGGCTGCATAACTTAGTATAATAGAACCTGACTAGCTCTCATCCCAGTAAGAAACTGGCCCGCATACTTGGGACATGCTGTCGAGCCATTCAATGCGTTCCAACGTAATCACGAAGGGAAACTCACCTTGTCCATACGTCTCTTTGTTGTAGCCAGATACGTGATTTAACACGAGTCCTACCGTGCGCAAGGCACGGGGCTGAGGTGGCTTACTGATTGGCAGCTGGTTTCCTCTGAGTGTCGGCTTGAAGTCTTTCTTGAGCACGAAACACGACCGCAAGCGTTCTACACTGGGATCAGGCTTGAACTTGGCCTCATAATTGAAAGGTATATTGTTGGAGGTTTGCTGGTGGAAAAAGAGCTTATACTCCCGCCCGTCGCCACCACTTGTTGTCAACGCGACAGCCACAACCTGTGCGTGTGCGTGCGTGCGTGCGTGTGTGTGTGTGTGTATCTCTGTGTGTGTGTGTGTATGCAAAAGCATGACATGCTATTGTCATAAGAAAACTTTGACATGACAACAGGCGAAAAGAGGTCGACACGGCGGGAAAGGAAGAGCGTATGTGGAATATGAACACGTTGACCTCGTCTGGCAGCCCGTTGGGCAAGTCTGATCGCATGCTGGCGAAGCCGCCACCTCGTGTAGAGATGACTCCTTCAAACCGGATCGCACCGTTGGGAGCCTTGGCTACTGCAGACTGAGACCTAATGCACGCAACTGGTACAGTAAGTCATGTCTCTAGCTTGAAGCAGATAGTGACGACACAAGGCAAAAATCCACAGCAAGAGGATAATACCTGCCGCCCATGATGGGATCATTGACTGTGTAGAAAGAGAGCGGCTCGCCATCAGCGCCAGCGAGCGGTGCGGGGCCTGTGAGGCTGTTTTGCACATCTTGTGGTTCCATATAGTACCTGGCAGTTGGGATCAACCCGATCGGGTGAGAGATTCATCACTTCCTTTTCCATGCTGGTAGTGGGATTTTCATTGGTAATGTAAAATTAACGATTTTGGATCCAGGTAGAATAAACCTTCAGTTTTCTATTGTGCTGCAAGACTATCCTGATTCAACATGGAACTACTTTCTACGACACAGACAACTCGCAACGGCACAGACACACGCATTTGCAACGTGTGACCGTGTGCTATGTCATCGTCAGGTCAGTTTACTACTACTACTACTACTACTACTACTGCAACTACTACTACTGGTACTACTGCTACTGCTAACTACTACTACTAACCACTACTACTACTACTACTACTACTACTAGTACTACCACTTGCTACTACTACTACTACTACTACTACTACTACTACTACTACTATCACCACAACCACCGCCACCACCAAAACACCACGATTACTACTTCTACTACTACTACTACTATTACTACTATTACTACTACTACTACTACTGCTACTACTACTACTCCCTGCTACCAGTACGCCTTGGCCGCACTCCCATCGCGCCGGACCACCCACACCGTTCCCCTGCGCAGAACGGTCTGAGCACACACATTTATTACTGTTCTTTCTTAGCTTTCCTTTTTCATTCATCACATCCAGCCCCCGTTTTGAAGAAGGGTGTGTGTGGTGTGTGTGTTTGAAGGGGGGGGGGGGTTTAAAAAAGAAAAAAGAAAGAAGAGAAAAAGAAAGGTTCGTGTTACATGCGAGACAACAGAAAGGAACATATTAAATTTTCAATTCTATGATCCGTATTGTTGCCTGCCTGCATGCATGTTCAATAGAAGAGGACAAACCTCACGATAGGTTATGTTCCAGCTCAGCCATCATAATAGTTCATCCAAGATGTACCGTCAAAATGCGTTTCTCCAGCCAACACCGCACCACCAGAGGAAAAGAAAGAGGAAAGAGAAAAGAAGACATAGAAAAAAGACGAAGAAGAAGAAGAAGAAGAAGAAGCAGAAGAAGAAAGAAGAAGAGCCAGGCTCCATACTGACGTTTAGTTATCGATTCTCGCGAATTCTCGACATATCAATACGGTGTGTGTGTGTGTGTGTGCACATGTGCATGTGTTTTTCAGGAAGGCAAACGTTTGGCAATGGATACTGAACCATTTGTGTGCCAAATAAATGAGTGCAATAGGAGCTAGATAAAACTGTGAATCATAAAGCAAGGAGAATGATCTAGGACCGCCTCGGGGCGACGGGGGTCATAGTTTCTGTACTCATCGGCGATCTGCAGCTTTTTGTAGAAGGTAACGGACGACCAGCAGAAAAGGCGTCCGATCAAGACGTCCTCTACACACCAGCAGGGATAGTTGTAGACATGACAAACGATGAGCAAGGGACAACGGACCTGGGTTCCCTGTTGGGTATGCCCAAGGGTTGAGCTGTGGATCGAATACTGCGCCGTACAACCAGCCCTCCTCGATCTTCGCCCTGCAATGTCCACAGAGATACCAAGTCACGATTCTGCTCCTTTCATCTTATTGTCTTCTGCTCCTTCCTTCTTCTGGTACTGAGACATATCCTGTGCGTCGATTACGTTGCCGTTTCAACACGATCAGAGCTGTCCATTGTCCCCATTCTCCACATCAGCATGTCCATACACTCTTCTTGCACGTCCTTCGGCATGTCCATCTACTCTTCTTGCATGTCCATCAGCTCGTACCCTGAGGCAAAGGGCTGGTTGCCCTGATCATCGGGCCGAGTAGGCTCCAGCGGCCCATAAGCGAACAGACAAGACGGACCAGCCAGTGAGGGCGACAGCATCGACAGGCTCCCCGGTGCTCGGCCATCTACACGGACTAACACATAATCCACTCCTGACAGACAGACAGACAGACATACCTGCAAAAAAAGCTTCTGAAAATGAGGTTTATCTATCTATCTATCTATCTATCTATCTATCTATCTATCTATCTATCTATCCATCCATCCATCCATCCATCTATCTATCTATCTATCTATCTATCTATCTATCTATCTATCTCCCAGCCCGCTACCCAGCCTCCGTCTGGAGGCGGGGTGGAATGGATGCCTATGTCTTCGGATATGCAGAGCTGATAGACCAAACATATCTATCTATCTATCTATCTATCTATCTATCTATCTATCTATCTATCTATCTATCTATCTATCTATCTTTCCATCCATCCATCCATCTATCTATCTATCTATATATCTATCTATCTATCTATCTATCTATCCTACCTAACTACCTAACTACCTAACTATCTACATATCTGTCTAATCTACCTACCTATCTATGTCAGCCATATGTGATAGAAATTATCCGCAATTGCAGAGAAGAAACCAATCAAACATCCCTGCCCACCTTTTCTCTTCCAGCCTTTCTAGTGCTTTGACCTTTCATAAGTGTTCTCACATGCATTAGCTTCCTTCAGTCTGTAAGCGATGAATTTGAAAATTGACAGCAAAATAAACGTTGATATACGCTTACACACAAAAAAGGTTGCGGAGCGGGGAACCAGACTTGGGAACGAAATCTGTGTCGTATTCATGGTTGCCCTGGAAAAGATTGTACTTAACGCCCGATGCTAGAGCCTTGAGACTTCCTCCCAAAGCCAGAGCCGTGCCTAGCAAGCCTAGAAAGTGCACATTCTGATGCTTTGGCCATGGTTTTTGGCGCTTGAAAGTTGTGGCGGGTTGCGTAGCAATTGATGGGCGTAGCCATGCGGTGAGCAAGAGGCAGACCAAACAAAGGTTGAAGAAGCAGCATACCTCCAGCCAACTTGAGTGGACTCATGAGCTTGACAGAAGCTTCATCTCTGAGCCCCACGTAGTCGAGGGACGCCATCCTTCATGTGCAAAGAGAGAGAGAGAGAGAGAGAGAGAAGAGAAGGAGAAGAAGAAGAAAGAAAGAGAGAGAGAGAGAGAGAGAAAGAGAGAAAGAGAGAAAGAGAAGCAAGAAAGAGAGAGAGAGAGAAAGAGAAAGAAAGAAAGAAAGAAAGAAAGAAAGATACATATAATATATATATACATATATATATATAGAGAGAGAGAGAAGAAAGAGAGACACACACAGAGACTTGAAACTTCGTACACCACTCATGCACTACGCTGCAAATTCGGGAAAGCCTTCGTCGGAACTAGTAGAATTTCCTGGATATTTTCCACCCATACTTCGCCCTCCTTCACAATACTTGACATCCACATAAGCCCTGCAATAAACACTACATGCACTACAATAAGTGTAATATTACATTTTCTTTACCTTTGCTCTAAAAAATAACTAGCCAAGTCGATAAACATATTAGTCATAGGTAATACTTGTCATGTGAACATCTCTTTGGGAAATATTGTTGAATTTTGCTCTCAACCTAACGGAAGAAGAAGAAGAAGAAGAAGAAGAAGAAGGAGGAGGAGGAGGAGGAGGAGGAGAAGGAGAAGGAGAAGAAGAAGAAGAAGAAGAAGAGAAGGAGGAGGAGGAGGAGGCGGCGGAAAGGAAAGGAAAGGAAGGGAAAGGGAAAGGGAAAGAAAGAAAGAAAGAAAGAAAGAAAGAAAGAAAAAGGAAAGGAAAGGAGAGGAAAGGAAAGGAAAGGAAGAAAAAGAAATGAAAAGGAAGAAAGAAAGAAAGGAAAAGGAAAGGAAAGGAAAGGAAAAGGAAAGGAAAGGAAAGGAAAGGAAAGGAAAAGACAAGGAAAGGAAGGAAAGGAAAGGAAAGGAGAGGTGAAGGAGGAAGAGGAGAAGAGGAGGAGGAGGAGGAGGAGGAGAAGAAGAAGAAGAAGAAGAAGAGGAAAAGAAGAAGAAGAAGAAGAAGAAGAAGAAGAAGAAAGAAGAAGAAGAAGAAGAAGAAGAAGAAGAAGAAGAAGAAGAAGAAGAAGAAGAAGAAGCAGCAGCAGCAGCAGCAGCGGCAGCAGCAGAGGAAACAGGATATAGGAAGATGAAAGCAGGAAGAAAACAGGAAGAAAGAAGAAAAAAAAAAAGTTTTGCTCTGTAAAAAGAAAGAAAAAAAAAGTTTCTGTTTGATCCCTTGTTTTCTCTGTTGTGTGTGTGTGTGTTTTTTCTTTTATCTGTTTTGCTTTTTATAGTTTTTATCTTTCTTCTCTCTTATACTTCTTTCTAAGGAGCTAAGCTGTTGAACTTTGGTTCCGGTTCTCCTTTAGGACCTGCACTGTTGTTCCTTAGAACCAGATCGCATGATTATAGTTTGTATTTACGTCTTTCTCATTTTTTTCTTCCATTAAACCTTGCTTACTTAAAAAAAAAAAAAATCTTCCCTTCACTTTTCCTTTCTCTCTCTTTCCCTTCTTTTTACCGTAAGCAAGGTTTATTTGCTTCTCTTTTCTTTTGTTTCTCCCCTTATTGATCTGTATCTCTCTCACGTTAACGATGGTTGTCGCTTTTGGTTGTGCTCATTACTGTTGTGCTGTGTTGATTGTTGGTGGTTGATGATTAATGATTACGGCTATCTCCTGTGCTTCCTTTTGCTTTCTTTTGGTTGGTTATGTTTGTTGCCTCTTCTTGTTGGTTGTGGCCTGTGGAGACTTATGTTGTTGGTGTGGTGGGGCTGTGTGCGGTGCGATCTGGCTCGACTGGCCTGAGGTTGCATGTCTGAAGGGTTGCAAGGTTTGCGCCTGTCCTTGAGGATGTTGCAGCACTAGGCATATTCACGTCACCTTTGGCCACGTCGAGCCTAACTATGCACTGCACACGCCCCACCTGGCTACCGATAGCCTACGGGTGCGAGTGTTCTGCATAGTGCTACAGTTTCCTAACGGGCTGTCTCACTGTCTGTCAATCGATCTCACTATGTCTGATCCCTGCATTCTGCCTTTACACATCTCCCCTCTCAAGGTGATAGGTCTCCTTCTTGAGGAGCTGCATTTATGCTCAAGCTAGTGCCCCGGCTGTTCCCTTCTCCCTTCATCGTCGCTCTTGACTCTTTCTCTCTCTCTCTCTCTCTCTCTCTCTCTCTCTCTCTCTCTCTCTCTCTCTCTCTCTCTCTCTCTCTCTCTCTCTCTCGGCGTTCGTGCGTAACCGCATTTTATTTTTGGCGTCGCCTTATTTTTTCTCCCTCTGGGAGTTTTTAGGCGGAGCTTTTTTTTTTTGGTGGGTAGGGAGTTTTTATCACGAGTCCCACACTGTTCGTCTCTCTTTCCTTCTCTCTCCTTTCCCCCTTCTTTTTTACCTAAGCAATTTCTTCTCTTTTCTCTTGTCTCTTCCCTCATATCTCTATATGCCTTAGCTTGTGTATATTTCTGTTGTGTGTTCACAACAAGAAGAACCAACAAACATAACCAACCAAAAGAAAGCAAAGGAAGCACAAGAGATAGCCATGGTCATGCTTGTTTGTGTCTGCTTGTATGTGCTGTAGCTTTGTCCTTGTTCTGAGTAGTTTGTTCCTTGTTGATCTGTTATATTGGTTCTCGTATTTCGTCTGTTCTGCCTGACTTTCTCTTTTCTCTCTTTCTTTTCTTTCTCTATCTTTTCTTTCCTATAGTTTATCTATGGAGCTTAGCTGTTGAACATTGATTCCAGTTTTCCATTAAGGCCTGCACTGCAGCTTACTTGGGCCAGGGAATGATTATAGTTTGTCGTTAAATCTTTCTTTTTTCTCCTTTTCTATTTATCGTATCTCTCATCCATTAAACATTAACAAACAAACAAAAAAATAAAAAAATAAATAAAAAAATAAATAAATTAATTGATTAATTAATTAATCAATTAATTAATAATAATAGTGCTTCTCTGTCAATGGCTGATGCATTTCTGCACATGCGCCTCCATCGTCTCACCCGTGAGGGGAGTACGAAGAATTGACGATAAGCTCTGATGACACCCCCGCAAGGGCAGTTCCAACACTTCCAGATGGACCGGTATGTTCAATGAAAATACTGGGCCAGACGCGGTATGTTCAATGAAAATTACTGGTGGCACCGACGGGAATCGAACTGGCGACAGGGCCCAGATGGTAGAACTTGACCACTGGGCTATCACGGTGTCCAATTAATTAATAATAATAATAATAATAATAATAATAATAATAATAATAATAATAATAATAATAATAATAATAATAATAATAATAATAATAATAATAATAATAATAATAATAATAATAATAATAATAATAATAATAATAATAGTGCCTCTCTGTCAATGGCTGATGCATTTCTGCACATGCGCCTCCATCGTCTCACCCGTGAGGGGAGTACGAAGAATTGACGATAAGCTCTAATGACACCCCCGCAAGGGCAGTTCCAACACTTCCAGACGGGCCGGTATGTTCAATGAAAATACTGGTCCAGAAATAGACCGGTATGTTCAATGAAAATACTGGTGGCACCGACGGGAATCGAACTGGCGACAGGGCTCAGATGGTAGAACTTGACCACTGGGCTATCACGGTGTCCATAATAATAATAATAATAATAATAATAATAATAATAATAATAATAATAATAATAATAATAATAATAATAATAATAATAATCATAATAATAATAATAATAATAGTGCTTCTCTGTCAATGACTGATGCATTTCTGCACATGCGCCTCCATCGTCTCACCCGTGAGGGGAGTACGAAGAATTGACGATAAGCTCTAATGACACCCCCGCAAGGGCAGTTCCAACACTTCCAGACGGGCTGGTATGTTCAATGAAAATACTGGTCCAGAAATAGACCGGTATGTTCAATGAAAATACTGGTGGCACCGACAAGAATCGAACTGGCGACAGGGCCCAGATGGTAGAACTTGACTACTGGGCTATCACGGTGTCCATAATAATAATAATAATAATAATAATAATAATAATAATAATAATAATAATAATAATAATAATAATAATAATAATAATAATAATAATAATAATAATAATAATAATAATAATAATAATAATAATAATAATAATAATAATAATAATAGTGCTTCTCTGTCAATGGCTGATGCATTTCTGCACATGTGCATCCATCGTCTCACCCGTGAGGGGAGTACGAAGAATTGACGATAAGCTCTAATGACACCCCCGCAAGGGCAGTTCCAACACTTCCAGACGGGCCGGTATGTTCAATGAAAATACTTGTCCAGAAATAGACCGGTATGTTCAATGAAAATTACTGGTGGCACCGACGGGAATCGAACTGGCGACAGGGCCCAGATGGTAGAATAATAATAATAATAATAATAATAATAATAATAATAATAATAATAGTGCTTCTCTGTCAATGGCTGATGCATTTCTGCACATGCGCCTCCATCGTCTCACCCGTGAGGGGAGTACGAAGAATTGACGATAAGCTCTAATGACACCCCCGCAAGGGTAGTTCCAACACTTCCAGACGGGCCGGTATGTTCAATGAAAATACTGGTCCAGAAATAGACCGGTATGTTCAATGAAAATACTGGTGGCACCGACGGGAATCGAACTGGCGACAGGGCCCAGATGGTAGAACTTGACCACTGGGCTATCACGGTGTCCAATAATAATAATAATAATAATAATAATAATAATAATAATAATAATAATAATAATAATAATAATAATAATAATAATAATAATAATAATAATAATAATAATAATAATAATAATAATAATAATAATAATAATAATAATAATAATAATAATAATAATAATAATAATAATAATAATAATAATATGCTTCCTCAGACTATAGCATCAGATCCAGATCCTGGACATGTGCCTCCATTAATAATAATAATAATAATAATAATAATAATAATAATAATAATAATAATAATAATAATAATAATAATAATAATAATAATAATAATAAATAAAATAAAATAAAATAAAATAAAATAAAAATAAAATAAAAATGCATTCACCCGTATGCTGTGTTTGAAGCTCTTTCCTCTACTGACGTTCCTCATCAGATCTCCTACCGCATTCTCTCCTCTACCTACCATCATATCGTATGCATACTCTTCACATTACTCCTGCCATTCTCCTTCCCATTCTTGATCGCTTTCATATGCGCCTATTTCGCTCTATCCTACATTGTTCTGGTGTTAGCCCGTCTGCATTTGATTCTTTCCCAACTAACCTTCGTCTCGCTGTCTCCTCTCAGCTCTTTCTTCCTTGTCGTGTTGGTGGTTTCAAGTTTCCTGATCTTCCTATGCTTGCCCCTATTGCTTATGCTGCCTCTATCTCTCAATCTATGCCTCGTATTCTCCCTATTTTGCTTTACGCTGCACCTGACTACGTCCGCTCTATCACTCATCCGGACCTTGAGCTTGATCTTGATGATCCTGTAGATGACCCTATGTTTCTCGAGATTGCGCCGATGATTGACAGGCTGCGTGGTTTACAGCGCGCGTTCCCCATCACTACTCACTCTAAATACTCCTCTCTTCCGATCTCACTTGAAAACGTGCTTCCTGTTTGCTCTCCCCTTTCTGATGTTAGTGTGCACATATCTTTCTCTCAATTTCTCCATCACTACACTAATCTCTCCTCTCCGTATCTTGCTGCCTATGTTCAGCTTAGGGGTCGCGCCAAACACGACTCTCGCTTGCAGAAATGCTTTTACCTCTTCTTAATCATGTCTAGCATTTTGAATGGCTCTCTTCCATTGACTCCTCTGCCCCTCTCTTCGCTACCGTGCCCGTGTCAGGTGTCAAGGAAAAGATGAGTCGATTCATTTGACATGCCCTCCCTTCGATCGTAATTATCAACTCACTAACCCGCAGTGGGATCTCATGGCTCAGAGGCGTGCCAGCATTGTCGATATATCTGTTTCTGTTTCGTCCCTGATTTTCTTCTCACTTTTGTTCCCCTGACTGCTCTGAATCGTGTCCCCCTGGCTCTTTCTCATCACGTTCACAGCATGTGCCCTTCTCACTCTTGTCGTCTCTCTTCTCGCTCTGATCCCCCTCATGATGGACTGTCTGTCGCTTCTCCCTCTCTTGCTCTTGTCGTCTCATTCCGCTCTGCTGGGTCTAGTCTTCTCTCCCATTCCCTTTCCGGTTATCCTATCTTGTCTCATACATCTCCTCGCAAGTCTGTCACTCTCTCTTTCCTAGCTAATAGCTGTTTCAGGTGCGGCATCAATTTTCAATCTCTCTCTGATCTTGAGGTGCATGCTGATATGGGCTGCTTGTCGCTGCGCAGTGCTGCTGATACGTTGAAACATGATTCTGTTGTGAATGCGATTTTTCATGACACTAAGCTTACTGCAGGCATTCCCAGCCGACGTGAGCCGCGTATCTATGATCATGAGCTTCGGCGAATTGATCTTGCTATCTATCCTTCTCGTGCTCCTGATATTGATGTTATTCAGGTTGACACAGATGTTTCCCTTGTTAACCCCTTACAACGTACTTATGTCGGGAGATCATTATCTGATCCTCTCTATGCCGTGCGTGCTAGGGAACGCGCTAAGAATAGCAAGCCTGGCCCTAATCCTCCGACTGAAGGGATATACTGTAATCGAGCTTTTTCTTGTTGTTTGTGGCTGGTGGAGTATGAGGGGTTGTGTGCGGAGTGGTTTGGCTGGACTAGGCTTGTTGTTGTTGTTGTTGTTGTAAATATGCAATGAAAATAAAGTAATTTTTGTTTTAAATAAAACAAATTTAATAAAATAGTTTACAAACGCAACAAGTTTTTAGCCATGGGGTGATTATCCACTAGTGAGCTCTGCGCCTACAAAACAGAGTTTACTGCAGGGACTATATATTGTATATACTTGTTATTCTAATACGCGACTCGCCACTTGCCAATTGAAATTTTGAATTTGTGATATATTAGATAGGTTGGGCTTATTTACAATTATTAGTGTAAATACATGTAAGATTGCCAGGGTTGAGCCTGTCCCACAGTGAGACAAAGATCACAAGGATTTCTCACTGACTAGCAATCGACCTCACTTGCGCCCTGTGTTAGTTCTGTCTGATCTCTGCATTCTGCCCTTGCCTTATTGTACTGTCTCGCCTGCCCCTGTCTGGTTTGTCTGTTTGTGTCTGTATTTGCGTATTGTCGTTCTTTGTTTGTTTCTGTCTATTCCTGTTTTCTCTCTGTTGTTTTCTTTCTCTTTTCTCTGTTTTCCCTTTTTTTCTGTTCTTCTTTTTCTTGCTTCTTTCTTTCTCTTTCCTCTCTCTTATTCTTCTTTCCAAGGAGCTTAACTGTCGAACCTTGCATGTTGTTCCTTACCAGATCGCATCATTATAGTTTGTTTTCAAGTCTTTCTCATTTTTCTACCATTCAAACCCTTACTGTTATTCATCTGTCCTCCATTAAACCTTGCTTACTGTAAAAAATAATATTAATAATAAAAAATTAAAAAGGGGGAAGAAGAAGAAGAAGGAAGAAGGAAGAAGGAAAGGAGGGAAGGAAGGAAGGAAGGAAGAAGGAAGAAGGAAGAAGAAGGCAGAAGGCAGAAGGAAGAAGAAGAAGAAGAAGAAGAAGAAGAAGAAGAAGAGGAGCAGGAGGAGGAGGAGCAATAGCTGTTAGCAGTTACTCCATGAGTTATAATTGTACAATTATCTCTCTAAATAAAAAAAAGAATCCAAGAAGAAGAAGAAGAAGAAGAAGAAGAAGAAGAGTAGTAGTAGTAGTAGTAGTAGAAGAAGAAGCAGAAGAAGAAGAAGAAGACTGGTTCAAACAAGCTGTGTTAATTATGTTACTACTATAGGTACCATTTTAGGACACTTATCTTTATATTTATATACATAAATTTAGCACATTTTGCCATATTTCGCTCTCCTATTAATCAATCAAAACTAGCAAAACTAGGAAAATCGCTATTTTCACAAACTATCAATACTAAGTCTCCTTATCCCACTTTTCTTATTCTTTCTCGGTGTCCTGAACCCCCTTATCTTTTTCTCAAAAAAAAATGTGCTCTGTATTGAAAGTTTGTAAATAAAAGAATAAATATTATTTAAAGAAATGAAAAATTATATTGTATATATAAATATCATAAGATGGGCAGAACCAAAGTATTTACAGACGAAGAAATACTGCAAAGGAACTCAGAACGGATGAGAATTTATAATGTAAAAAACAAAGAGAAAGCACAGCAGAGGGCTAAGGACTACTACAACAAGAACAAGGAGGTCATATTGAAGAAAGCAAAGGAGAAAAGGGAAAAGGAGAAGGTTGATATCGCAAGGATGAAACAACTCCAGAAGCTCGTTGAAGGACTAAATATCGCCCTATGAAAAACGATATAAATTTTATGTTAAGGATATAATATATATTAGCATATCGATAAAATATATATGTCTATATAGATATATTTATTTTTATTTTTGAAAAATCAAAACCCTAATATAACCATGTCAAGCATAGACTACGGGGGACAAACTTGGAACCTTGACAAACTCGCAGAACAGGGCATACAATACCAAATACGGCAAAACAAACTCTATGTAAAAAAACCAAACGGCAAGAGGTTTTATGACATAACAACACCAAGAGGGGCACTACCAAACCCTGAGCAGTATGTAATGCCAGACAGAAAACAAAGGGAAATAAAAGAGAGGAAAAGAGAAGAACCAAACGTTATTGACTTCAATGGATATAAATTAATACGACAAGACATGAAACACAATTTACCAGTGGGGCAGTCATTGTATAATGTAAAAATCAATAAAAACTTTTCTCAAAAGATTAGAAAGTTTTCGTTGGAAGATATTATAAAAATGATTGGCACAATCGTAGATGATTTTAAGACTTTATATAAACCCAACGACAAAATACAAGTAAGGATATCTGCTATTCCAGAGTCGTGGAATGTTCAATCAAAAAATTCTCTTGTAAAAGTAAAAGACTTTAACTTAGAAGATATATTAGAAAGACTCACAAAAATTTTACAATCAAATGACGAAGTGTCGGGGCTGCTTCAACACCTGGGATTCGGCGGGACCGAGACGGGGGCGGTTTCAACACCTTGGATTCGGCGTGACCGAGGCGGGGGCGGCTTCAACACAATGGGATTCTGCGTGACCGAGACGGGGGCGGCTTCAACAACTGGGATTCGGCGTGACCGAGACGGGGGCGGTTTCAACACCTTGGATTCGGCGTGACCGAGGCGGGGGCGGCTTCAACACAATGGGATCCGGCGTGATCGAGACGGCAGCGGCTTCAGGGCACGGGAATAGGCGGCAACGCATGAGGATCGATCGAGCAACGGCGCGGCCCGGTGAGCACCGAATCGACGCACAAAAAAGACAGCTTGGACAGCTTGGCCTGGATAAAGGCCATTGCGTACAGACGTCCGAGTCCCTTCCAGTCATGAGCTTGGACGTCTTTTGCTAAGTGCGTAAAGCAGAGCACAGCCTGCCCTTCAGATTGAAGGCTCACACCGCACCGCCCTGGGCACTGCGGGCACTCAAGCTTGTCGTGCCAAAGCTCTTGGTTGGAAAATGCCTCCTGCGCCGTCACGAGCCTGTCGGCTTCTCCGTTATCGCAGATAAGACGCGCAAGCACGGTGCTCCCGTGCGCATCACGCACAGGCAACAGCTCGGGAGCTTCGACCATTAGAAAACGGCGCAGATCCATCCCTTTTTTTTGGCTCTCTTTTTTTGTGTGCGGGAAAAGGATAGACAGACCCCTTCCCCCTTTTTGTTTCGAGGGGGGGGGGCCGCCCACCCCTCCTCTGTTTCCCTCTCCAGCTTTCCGGTGCTCCTTCCCCCCCTCCCCCCCTTTGAGTGACAAGGGTATGCCGCACGGGAAATGGGGCGTATGTGGAGAGAGAAGGGAGGGAGCTTCCTCTTTTCCCTTCTTTTTCGTTTTCTGCCTTCCTTTTCTCTCCTTTCCCTCCATCTTACCGAGTCGATTTCCTTGCCGAGCTGCACCCCCCAAATTACAGCAAATCTCTTTTGGCATCAAAAGCTCTTTGTAAGGCAAGACAACACGTGGGCAGCCCCCCCCCCCCCCCCCGTCTTCAAGCCAGAATCAGAACATTTTCTCGGTGGGGGGGGGGGACAAAAGCGTGCAAAAATTTTTTTTTGGGGGGGGAGGGGGAGGGGGGCCGGAACGCCCGTTTCCCTTTTTTTTTCATACTCATCTTTGCCCCCCGTTTTGCTGGACAGCGAATTGTGCCAAACACAAAAAAGGCACCGACTTTCATGGACGCCAAAAGCAGCAGCTGTACCCATCGTGGCTGCTGTCGGGGGCCCGCTGGGGAGGAGGAGACTTTGCCGGCGAGTTGTACACGCTGCTTCGCGGCGGCCTATTGCGGACGCAAGTGCCAGGTCGCTGACTGGAGGGCGGGACACAAGCGGGCGTGCAAGCGCAGCCCGCTGGCCGACGTAAAGTTGTCGTCGAGCCCTAACATAGTAGTGTGGCTCGCGTCGCACGTCGGGAGCCCAACGGGTGTGAGGTACCTCGGGTTGTGCCTGCAATCCTTTGTGTCGACTCTTCCTGCCACCAGTGAGACACATCGCCGCGGCAGGTGCTGGCTTAGCTTGTCAGCCGCCTCAGCTGAGCTGAAAACGATGGCGGAGGAGCTGCTAAATCGTCTCGACAATTGCCGTTTGCGTTGGTTCTGGCACGACAGCAGGCTCTCGCAGCTGGAGCACTTTGCTTTTTTGCGCGCGTTGACGCTGCGTACGCAGGCGCACGACCTCCGGCCGCAGTGGGTCCTGACGACAGACGACGACGATCTTTGGCATCCCGGACGCTACGACATGTACTGCCAGAGCCTCCTGCATGTGGCGCAAACGTCGGGGCTGCGAGACCGAGTTGCCTTGCTGTGCGCCCCTCACTTCGTTGCGCCCTTGACCGCGGCGCTCAGAGATTCGATAGCCAAGCCAGAAGACGTGGAGCGGGCGCTCGCCGCCCAGACAGTGGAGGTGCGTACCTCAGAAAATGGCAGAGGGGGCTCTGCCTGGAAGAGTGAGTTGTGGTCATACTTGGTGCCCTTCCGCGTCCTGAACGAATACTTTGCGCGGAATACCGCCCCTGCTCTTTTGCGGCACCCGTTAGCTGACGTGGACCTCCGTTCCTGTATCACGATGCACCCGGGCTTTGCAGACGAAGGGGGCATGACTGTTTTTATGCCGGCGCCGCACACCCGTTGGTGCTACTTCTACCGCCAACTGTCGCGCGAGAGAAAGCTGTGGGAGGTGGAGCCGATAGTTGGCGAACAGGCGCTGCGGGCTCGGTATGAGCGCCTGTTGTTGATGGTCTCGGAGCCTAGCCAGCTTTCGGCGTGGCACTGCTTCAAGCAGATGGCCACTCTTTTCTGGATGCAGTGCCGTTGGGGCAGGCCAGACACAAAAGTTTCCCGGGTGCTGGAGGGGCTTAGGCAAACGTATCGCCCGCGCGTAGAAAGAGGCTCGGTGATTGACCGGCTGTTGGTGAAAATGGTGCCGGAGCTGCTGCGCTTGCTCGAAACAGCATTGGCCAGCCCTGCCCCCTAGTGGCTGACAGTCGTCCGTTACACACACAAAGCTTGGCAGTGTAACAGAATGCGTAAGGTGCGGGGGGAGTTGGGGTTTTGGGTTGGGACGGTGCATTTTCTCCCTCTCTGTTTCGCCCCCTGCTTTTTTTTTCGACATTTCCCCCCCCCCCCCCCCCCCCACCCACCTTCCCCTCCTCTTCGACACATGCGGCCCCTTTCCCACCTTTGGCCCCCCCCTCCTAAATCTTCCCTTTTCTCCTCATTCGGCCCCCCCCCCCATTTCTTTACCATTTCTTGCCATGACTGTCAAAAAAAATGTCGGAGCCCAGCAAACATTCTTTGAGCAGCCCAACCGTCAACGCCAGCCGCAAGAAGGCCAAGACTACGGACGAGTCAGTTGACGTCGAAAAGTTCAAGCTCGGGGCTGAGAGCTTTCAATAAAAATGTTTCTTGTATCTTTTCTGAGATTCCAGGAGATTAAGCACGCCCGCCAGGCCGGGCTCTCTCCTTGCAAACACGACCTCAAGGCGCGCCCCTGCCCCAACTCACTTATTCTAGCGGGGAGTAAAACGGCCTGTCTGAAAATTGAGTTTTTACTTAAAACAGTCAGCACCCGGGGACCGTTTTGGTGGAGGCGTTGTGTGTGTGATTATATTTTTTTGTGTACCTCTTGCGCTCTCTCCCCCCTTTCCCTGCTCCACCTGCGCGTCCCCGCGGGCTTGGGTGGACGAAGGAAAGAAAGAGGGGGCGGGAGAGTCGCACCCCGTTCGGCCACGTAGCAGCCCGCCAAGATTTTGAACGAACATGAGGCGCTGTCCTTGTTTGGAGAGCAGTGGAGCTCCCGGCGAAGCCCCCAGCTGGCGCTCGTGGGGGATGGTATGCCTCCTGGCAGCACGGCCCCCCGGGTGATGAACATGCTGTCATACACCCGGAGTACCGTCGGCGTGATTTTGCCTACGCTGCCCAGAGTGTGCACGATGATGTAGGCCTCGACCCAGGCCCGCAGCGAAGGCCAGGCGCTGGCGAGGGGCTTCATGAGGGGCCAGGTCTCCGGGAGGGTGGAGCAGGCCGCGAAGAGGTTCCTCGCTAGCTTGCTGTTGGTGCAAAACGCAAACCCGGCCTGCCGCCAGAACCGCTCATTGTGGTGCAGCGCCAGGCTTGGCGCTTGGTGGCCGTCGGTGCCCATGCCTATCCAGACGCAGCGCACTGCCGTCGGCAGAGCCTTGGCCGTGTTGAAGACGGCCAGCCAGCGCGATGGGGACGAACAAGACTGCAACGGGGGGGCCTGGCGGCTTTGCACGTTTCCACCGACCGCGGCGAGGACAATCAGCGCAGGGCTAAGCGCGTGAAGCACCCCGGCGAGACAATCAGCGCCTGAAGCACCGGCCAGGGGCACAAAGAGCACCCGGGGCGCTAGACGGCCCATGGACTCGGCGGCAGCCGAGAGCGCTAGGGACTCTTGCAGCAGCGTGCCCGCGAGGAAGGCTGGGTCGCGCAGCGCCTCGCTGGCCTTGGTCTCAAGGGGGAGCATGTCTCTAACCAACAGGGCCAGCTCTGCGTGATTGTGCGGCCTGACCTGGTAGCAGCCCCCTCCCCCCCCACGTCCTCGGTCATAAAGTTTAGGTAGTGCACGGCAAAGGCCCGGCTGGTCGGGCGGCGGCGGAATCCCGTCCCACCAAGTACAGACTGCAGCACGAGGTCCCGCGCCGGGGACATGACCAACACTAGA
>WBZZ01003794.1:37500-41512 GCA_019918135.1 Paulinella micropora | reverse complement strand
AAAATGCATATTCTCCCGCTTCTGTCCCCTCCTTCTCATAAATCCTCCGTCTGTCAGATCATCGTACTGACTGCTTAGCATCTTCTGCATCGCCTTCTGAAAGAGTCCTGGGGCTTGCTTGAGGCCCATCGGAAACACTTTCCATTGGTATATCTCCATACCCACCACAAACGCCGTCAGCCATCTGGACTTTTCTTCCAGTGGTATCTGCCAGAAACCGTTCTTAAGGTCAATGACCGAATAGAATTTCGCATTCCGCAGTACTCTCCTTCCTTCTTCTAGTGTCGGGAGAGGATTTCTCTCTTCCTCCAGCACCTTGTTAACACGAGCATAGTTAACTGTCAGGCGCCATTCTCCTCCTGGCTTCGGCACTATTCTCGGCTGTGAGACTATTGGAGATGTTGATCTCTCAATAAAGTCCTCATTGAGCAGCTGTCTTGCTAGCTCCTCCGCTATCTTCGCCTCATGTATACTCAAATTCGCCCTTCGTGGTGCCGGTGACGGCTCCGCACCCGGTATTTTGTAAATAACCGCTGTGAACTCCTCAGGCTTGACACCACCTGCATATGGAGGGTCAAAAATTTCCTTGTTCGCCTCTAATTTGGCTTTTAAAAGCTCCTTCTCCCTCTCCGTGCCTACTCCTTCTTTTAAGATTTTCCGCGCCGCCGCTTGGAAATCTTCATCAGACATCTTCTTAGTCTGCTTGAGGGGTTCTCTGTCCTCCTCCAAGCCTAAGTCTTCTTTCGAGACATCATCTAGGCCCGTCTTTTCATACGTGACCGTGTCCGGCTCATCATCTTTACCGAGCTCCACCAGCATGTCAATAAGTCTCGCGTATTGCAAAGGAGCCTTACGGGTGGGTGTAGAAACCATCAAAGCATGTGAATGCTTGCGGTATCAATTTCAACTTGTCGAGGTCTCTGAGCTTCCGCTTGTATGTACTGCTCTGTTCACGAGTTCCCAGGCGACAAGCCACCACTAGCTGTTGCTTGCGCGAGGGTACCGGTATAGGATGATCAATAAGCCGATCCCTTATTTCCTGCGCCCATATCGCCTTCTCATTATACGGCAGGATAATAGTATAAGGCTTATTATTTTCAAATAAAGTCCGTAAGCATTTCTTCACTTCAGTTAGTGAACGCGGCCACGTCGGCTCGTCACCCCAGAAATCAGTAATAAAACTTTTAATAGTTTCTGGTGGAGTGTCCGGGATTCGCCCCGTTCTCCTTGGTACAAACGCCTCCCTTTTTTCTTCTCCTACTTTCGCATGGAAACAGTATCCATTAGTAATGTGGACATCTGCTCCTACTCCTTCCACAAATCTCGCCAACGACTGGCTTCTTTGTGCGACACATAATATCTCCTCCTTCCGCTTCTCAATTAAGTCATCAATAGACTTTTGTCCCAATGGCATGTCGGAACTGTGACAGTGCACACTTGGGATTCCCAATTGTCGGTCCAGGACAGCTCATCCGGTCTTATGACATGGGGGTGAACATACACCTCAAGTGCCTCATGCACGATCGCCATCTTTTTGTGATCCGTCGCTAGACTCAGCTCATAAGCCTCATAAGAGTCAGAAGCGTTGAAGGGATCACTATCGTTCTCTTCTCCTCTTTTTACTCCATATATCACTCGCCGTGCGGCGCAATCAATCACAGCCCCCATCGTAGCCAATTGGTCATACGATAGTAATATTGACCCGTGGTAACCGGGGACGACATAGAGGTCCATACGGTATACTCGTGCGGATTTCAATTTAAAGGTCAGTGTGATGATTCCCGTGATATCCGTCCGGCTGCTCACTCCTTTGAGAGTGCCCGTTGACTTTTTCATATTTCCGTCCACCCAGTCCCGGTATCGATTAAAAAACTTCCGGCCGACAATATTAATATTCGCCATCGTATCATTACTAACTTTTAATACGGTTTTCAAAATTTCACAATAAAGTTCTCTATAACACAAAGCATCGGGCCTGTGTATATTTGCTGCGAGAACAAGAACTTTGCGTTCCAAATTTTGGAGTCTTGTCTCCAAGTCTTTCATCCTCCTTCTTCTCCTCTTGTTTCCCCTCACTAACGTTTTTATTATTCAGCGGTATCGGTGCGTTTACTATGTCAGTGATATTGACTTGTGGCACTTGAGTGCACTTATTATCTTTTTTCTCGCCGCCCGCCGCGATCGTTGACATTGAGTCAGTTCGAGATTGCTTGCTTGGCCGAGGCAATGCGGCCCGCCATTGGCCTCCTCGCCTCCATCGCTAGTTTCGCCTTCCTATTTGCATCAGTTATCATTGGTAATCGTGACGTGTGAACGGGTACGAAGCTACCTTGGGGCTATAGACTCTGTATACCCACGTCTTTGCTCTCACAGAGAGGAAGTGTTGGCCCAGTCTGCACAACATCAGTAGAAAACACTGAAACTTTAGGGTTAAACTTTACAGTTTTCTCCTTCCTCTCTTCTTCTTCCTCCAGTCATTCCACCACCTCGAATCGATTACCTTCAGTTTCGTCTGGGTAGGATGACGGATCGGTGTCCGAGGCAGTGTTATAGGCCTGACCTCGACCGAAGTTTGGGTTGGAGCTTGCCGATGAGCCTCCTAGTCCTCTAGGTGGGGGGGCTGGAGCTCGAAGAGCTCTTCCTCCATGAGGATTATATCCCCGACCTCCTCCTCTTCCTCTCTGAGGGGTTCCCTGCCACCTCAAGGCTACTCTCCATGCTCCTCCTCCTCGTCCTCGTCCTCCTTCTCCTCGTCCACCTCCTCCTCCTCCTCCTCCTCGTCCCCTTTGAGGGGCTTGTTTGTTCTTTTTTCTCTCCCTCTCCTCCTGCTTCTTGTCCAACCTCTTCATATAGGCAATAATCGCCTCTCTTAGCTCGCCGTCATCACACTGATTGGCATACCAGCCTTCTGTATGAGTGGCATTTTGAAGCAGTCGGTAAAGGCCCGGTTCAGTACCGCCCGCTTTTTTGAGAAAGTCAGCCCTTGCTGTTGGGTTCTGCCTGTCATGATTGAAAGAGCAGTCTCTGTGCTCCATCTCTGCCTTACACGGCAGGTCCGCGAACCACCTCCAGCATGCGATTTTGAGGTCTGGCTCTCTCTGTCTCTTCCATCCAGCAACTCGGCTTGTGTACGTGGCTTGCGCGCCAACAGGTACACCGCCTGCCTGTGCCATGTGTGCCTCCGTGACTGTGTCCAAGTTCGAGCATGCACTCATAACTTCTTGAAACAGTGCTGCCGGAGCAACGCTTCCAACTGTAGCGTCGAACACTTGTGTCTCGAGGAAGTTCTTGGACTTCACTACGCTAAACGTTGGGCATTGTTGTATGAGTTGCGTAAGTTTGCTCGGGTGCACTGAGTGCAATGCCGACAAAAAATAGAGAATGATTGACTTGCGGCCATAGAATAGCCCATAGGAGGAAATTACCTCCGTAAGGGTCGCCGCCAAGCTAGCAGAACGCCTCAAACTCATCGCCACTGTCTCAAAGATTTCAAATCCTATTAGAGTACCAGTGCAGAGATGCTGGTATCCATGAGATTGAAAATATGAAATGAGTGTGGCCACCGCCAGTTCGCACTGAGCGTCTAGGCTCTTTCTCTTATTCTCCTCTTGTTTTCTCAAAGCCTTGTACATGGTTAGGTCCAATCCCTCTTGGATTAGAGACTGATCAAGAACCGTAGCAAGAGCCTCGTATGCTTGAGTCTCATCACACGGAAAAGACTTGATGCAGGCATTGATCTCTTTGAGCTTGCCTAGGAGCGAAGAGTCAGAGTCTTTTTCTGAACTCGTCTTGGCATAGAGCATGAGACTAGCCACTCCTCCTTTCTTCCCCTTGAAGGCATTTATGATGTTTTGTCTGTCCTTCTTCTCCGTGTTTGTGACCACCACCGTAGTTGAGCCCGAGGGTGTAGGGGCTGGTGGGGCAGGAGCTGGTGGGGAAAGATATGCAGGAGGGGGTGCCCTTGCACTACTCACTCTTGCTTTCACTTCCTCCAACTGCAACTTCCTGGCAC
>WBZZ01003794.1:0-32500 GCA_019918135.1 Paulinella micropora | reverse complement strand
CTAATTCCTATACTATTAGATGCTAAAAGAAATGGTATGACAGGAAACGCCGATGTTCATATTACTATTACATACATAACAGACCACGAAGAATTAAATAGATATTATAAAAGGAAAACATTTAATTCGTTTCAAATAAAAAACTATGATGATTTTATTGAAATGTTGAATGAGTTTAACATAAGCAATATTGAAACATCTGGATTAGGTTATGAACGAATCATTGAATATGCTAAGGTAGTAGTAATTCAAGAAAACGGAGGCGGTTGCTATGAAGGGAATATAAATGTAAAAAAACAAAATCAGAAGAAAGTATATTAATATCTCCCGCTAGCAAAAATAATAATTGTTTATTCTTTCTGTGTAAAGACATTCTTAATATGCCACTCATTAACAGAAAAAGATGTAATGATATTAGAGAACAATTCAATCTTTCTAATGATTGTCCAATTCCATTTTCTACCGCGGTAAAAATCCTTAATGCTTTGATAAAGGAAGGGAAGACATACGAAATTACGAATGCTTATACAAAAGAAACTATAAGTTCAAATAATATCGGAGAAGAAGCAGACATTATGATTTTCTTGGAGAATAATCATTATTTCGGATTAATCAAAATATATAAAAGCAAATGCGAAAAATGTTTGTATGAATATTACGATAAGCACACATGCAACCCAAAAAGAATAAATTATGCTAATACTAGAATTTTAAAGAACGGACAGCGACATTTAATAACTAAATTCCACAAAGAAAAATACAATAACAAAAATAAAATTCTTCATTATGACCTAGAAACATGGAGAAACAAAATGATTTCTGACTGCTTTGATATCCACGACTGCTATATAGTCGGATATACACAAGGAACAGAGGGATTTAAATATTTCGCTTGCAAAGATTGTATTTCTAAATTTCTTGATTTACTCTTAGAGAGATGAAGAAAGTTAACATTAGAATGGTCTAACAAACAATCACATAATCCAGTCAAGAAAGTAGCAGGAGTAAGAAAGAAAAAGAAGAAAGATGAAGAAGCACCGATTTTATATGTGAATGGATTTAACGGGGCGAACTTCGACCACTACTTTATTAAACAGGAATTAATAAGAAGAAGTATTAAACCAAAATCACATATGATTAATAATGGCCCAATAATCTCTTTACAATTTGAAAATATTAAAATGTGGGATATGTGTAAGCATACTCAGGGGACACTAAAAGAAAACTTAGAAAATATGAAATGTAAAACTCTTAAAGGAGATTTCGACCCTGACCAAGCTACAGAATGGGAAATAATGAGTGAAGAATTAAGAAATAAGTGTCTTGAATATTTGAAGTGCGATGTTATGGGGTTAAAAGAGTTATATGACAAAATAAACACAGAGATATTTGAAAAACACTTGGTGAATTTAACTTCATACATTTCAACTTCAAGCCTCGCCTTCAATATCTGTAAGAAAATGGTTGATGGTAAGCACGATGTGAGACTTCCAACTATCGAACAGAAAAAGCATTCAGAAAAGCAGTAATAGGAGCGAGAATATATCCAAGCAAAAAAAGATTTGTTTCAAAACAATACATGGACTACTTAGCAGGGAAAATCACGTTTGATGAATTAACCGATTATTTAGTTGATGCGGATGTCGTATCTTTATACCCAACAGCGATGCTTAATTTATTTATGGTTGGAGAAATTAAGCAGGCTATCGCACCATTTGATTATAATAATCTTGCTATCGGTATTTACAATGTTGATTATATCTCACCAAAAGACATATTACATTCAAGAATAGGACAGAGAAATAAAATGGGCTCCTTAAAATGGAATTTAGCGGATATGAAAGACCAATGGCTTACAAGCGTTGATATTGAAGATATAATTAAGGAAGGCTACGATATAACAATTCATAAAGGATACTATACAGAGGAGGCAGAACCAGTATTCAAAGAATATATATTAGAAATGTTTAAGGCGAAAGAAAATAGCGAAAAGGGAACACCGCAATATTTGTTAGCCAAACTATTTATGAATTCGTTATACGGAAAGATGATACAACGACCTATCCCAACAGAAGCAGAATATATTAAATCAAATGAGGAGTATTGGAAATTTTGGACGAAAAATTATATATCCGATGTGGTTGAATTCAAAGATAAAGACGGAAACAAACTATGGCATGTATCAGGAATTCCTAGAAAGGAAGAAATAATTGAAGAGAGCATAACTAAACCTTCTCATTACGGGGCTTTCATTCTAGCATATAGCAGACGAATTATGTATAACTACATAAAAGAGGCTAATCCAAATAAAGACATAGAAGCCGACTTCTATTACACCGATACCGATAGTCTAGTGTTGCATGTTAGGTTTGCCAAACTAATTAAAAGACTCGGCGATAAATCTCTTGGTGGAATAACAGATGACTTAGGAGATTGTTGTAAGATAATAAGAGGAATATGGATCGCTCCAAAATTGTATATGTTAGAATTTACAACGAATGAAGCCTTTCTACCTTACCTTACTAAGAATGACTTGAAACATAAAGACAAAGGAGTTCATATAATCGAATGCTACGAAAATGAAGGAGTAAAAAAGAGATACTACCATCTCCGCGGTAAGGGGTTGAATTCAAAAGGGCTAAATCCAGAAGTATATGAAAAGATGGATTTAGGAGAAAGCATTGAAAATGTTAGAGATTTTCAAATGAAGAAAATTCATTTATCACGAAATAGCAAACAGCAAAACATTAACAATTTCAGCATAATTCATACTACAAACATAAAAAAGAAAGTAAATGAAAATAAATGGTGCGGACGTGAGTTTATCAACGAAAATGATAGTATCCCTTACGGTTTTGATATCTGAATAAAATATCAAATAATTAATTTTTTTCCATAAAATTTTTTACCACTCTATATAGACCAATGACCACCCTCACCAGACTATCTGAAAAATTTGGACGACTTTCAATTGAGAAGAATAAGGAATTCTTTTCAGTAAGAGATGTTCAACAAATGATTGACGAAGAAATTAAGGCAATTGAAAAAAGTAGAGAAGGCAAGCCAAAGGATACTTTTCCATTTGGTAAATATAAAGGCAAGAAAGTTCAAGATGTTGCTACCATTGACAAACCATATCTTGAATGGGTTATGAAACAGCCTTGGTTTGATAAATTTACAGACATTAAAAGTGAAGTAAAAAAATATTTATAATAAAAAATAATATTAATAATATATATCATGTCAGACCTAAACACCAAACAGGACTACTTGAATGAATTGAAAAATTGAACCTTGATGTTTCTATAAAAAAGCCAACAATTAAATGGACTAAACCTGACATTGTTTCTTTCTATGAGCAATACAAACCCCGCGATGACAACGTGAAAGTGGTTATACCATTGGAGACCATAACGGACAAAGAAGAGAGCACTCCTTTTAAGGCGAGTGATTTAAAAGAGACGGGTATCACGGAAATCAAGACTAATGTTGGCGAAGAAATAGCGAATGCTACATGTACAGAAGAAGGATGTATATTAAAGAAAGATGTTGTTCTTCAATATGGAAAATATGCACACAAAAACATTGAAGATGTAGCCAAAATTGATAAACCATACCTTGAATGGTTAGTTCAACAGCAGTGGTGCCAAAATGTGGATGACATAAAAAAATTATTTAAATCATTGATATTTTATTCAATTAATTTTTTTTGCTTTCTGTATCACTGATCCTCTACGAAGTTAGCAATAATATTGACATTTCCTCCTCCACCAGCAGAGACAGACTTCTGTGTAAAAGTCAATACATCACTCGGTGATAGGTATATATCGTAACTTCTAAGATTGATTTGTTGAGTTGAAGCACTATTTACATATAGTTTAAAAATTGTTGTTCCGTTTGCGATAGCACTCGCCTTTATGTCAGTATCTACAATCGAATACTTAGAATCAACATCTGCAAAACCTGCTCCAGTTAGTGTTCCATTTAATACCATTCTGACAACATTTGACTTAGTATCTTCATTCGTAATACTTATCAAAGTGGGATAAACATTTGAATAATTTGTTAAATTAGCACCGCCCGCATCAAATGTTGCTTTATTCCTGATACTAATAATAGGGCTTTCAGTTGTGTTTGCTGATTTACTTCCTTCCACTTCGTTTGTTATACTTGTGTTTATTGTATTACTTCCTTCAATAAATAATCCAACACTCGCTGTTTTAAGAGTTTGAATTCCGGTAGCTGCATCATTCCTCATTAGTGCGGTAAATGGTAAAGTAGTGTTTCTTAGACTTACACCCGTGTTGGCATTCGCATACTTAATAGTATGGACTAATTGAAATTCTCCCGTTGTAGGATTTTCAATAGAAAACCTTATAGCACCAAAGCCTAAATATTGAAATTGAATTTGGAATACATTTACTTTACTCCAATCAATAACAGGCATATCTTTTGTTCCATTGCACGGGTCATCCCAGTTTGCTTGTTGAATATAAGTTGTTGCCCCTCCTTTGGCTTGTAGAATACGCATCCCGACATTAGTTTTATAAAAATAGAAACCATTTGAAAAATCACTTTCACCAATTCCTACACAAGAATAATAATCTTTTGTGTCATCAGTCGTCCATATAGCAGTAAAGCGTCCAACAACTCCCATACCAGTCCGATATTTTATTCTTCTTTTACTTGTTAGAATAGCAGTTGAAGTATTGTTTGCTTGAGTTTTTAATTCCGCCATATTACTATTAAAAAAAACACTAGCATTTGTCTGAGTTAATGACCATATTCGTGTATTAATGGTGTATGGAAAGATTTCCTGAACAACTGGCGTAAGTTGGCTTGTTAGCGCTTCACCGAAAGCGGTTTTCATATTATTGGTTTCAATATTTCCATCATATCCGACTTTGACATTTACAAAATCTCCGTCTGGATTTTGTGCGATTAAATTTCTCTGGTGACTTGCCATCTCTGATATATAAAACAAAACAAAAATACTTTTCTTTTTTATTTTTCTTTATTCTTTTTCTTTTTTTTCTTTTGAGTTTGTAAGTGGTTTTTCAAAAGCACTTACGTCTTAATAATTTCAATACCCCTCACAATGACATCTTGCTGAAGAATGGCAAAAGTGTAGTGATTGAGGTTGTTTCCCACAGTAGTAGAAACGAACTCATATCGTCGCTCGGTGTCAAGGCTCAGACCAGACTTTTCATAACCTTCAACATTCTTCTCGTGAAGTGGGCGGTTGTTATCCCAGTAATCAACATGAAACCAGTTGTATTTATAGATATCGGTGTTTAGGATAGCACTTCCCTTCAACTTATCCTTCAAAATCATATAGTCTTCATTATCAGAAGTATCAATGTCAAATTGTTGCATTCTGCTACCATCAATAGTAGTATAATAAGTTCTAATTTTAGTGTCGTTTCTGTGGTCATTGTCGAAAGAAGTAGAAGAACTTTCTGAATTATGAAAAGCGGATGTATAGATACGACGAATTCTTTCACCCTGTGATCTGTTCATTTTTACCACAAAGTTCTGACTTGTACTTCCAAGGTTGTGCTTCCACGAGATAGGATATTCAATAGTAAATCTAAACCCTTCACCAGGGATTTTGCTTTGGACACCAATGATAACATTTGGGTCAGTTTCAACCGCGAGAAACAAGTTCAAATTTGAAACAACAGCACCAGTTGCACCAATTGTGGCACCTTCAGCAATGTTAGTGGCACTGGTTCCCATAAACATAGTTCTACTAGTTCCTTCCCAAACAATCCGCATATCCATAATTTCATTAAAACCAAGTGTTTTATCAATTTCAAAAATAGTTCCAAAAATCATTCCCAAAGGTAATTTAACATTGATAACGGGTGTGTCATTAGCAGTATTGACGGCATCAGCACCAGCCTGAATTGTTCCAACTTCAAAATACTTAGCCTCCTCATAAGCGACATTAACAAATGAACCTCCTACTCCGTTAAAACTATTCAAAAGGTCATCATGACGACGAGCACTCATTGATGGGAGATTTACCAATGTCTTGACACTATTACCGACAGCGTTAATAGAGTTAATTATAGCACCACTAACATCTCCCGCATTAGTTGCAGTAATCTGAATGTTTCCGAAAGTGGCGGCACCAGCAGCGACAGTAGCACCGGCGCCCGCTGCTTGAAAATGTCTTGAAGCAATATTCAAAGTAGCATCATTAAGCACATTACACTTCTGAAGCATCGCCCCACTAGTATTGGCAGTAGCCCCGTGGTTCTCCAGAGACATATACTTATCATAACTGATTTCGGGTTTCCAAATCATCTTGGTATAATTTCCCACATGTTGAAGATTACACAGATACTGCCCGCTTCGGCTTCGTAATTCAATACTCCTAATCATACTTAGACAATCCATGAAGATACGATTAGCATTGTTCTGACCGGGGTTCCGTGGAGTGTAAGTAAATCGCAACACACTACGGGCGAGGTTCAACGGACGAGTAGGTATTTCGAATGTGCTTTCATTACCCCCCGCTGTGGTGAGAGTAATATTACCCGAGCCTTCACGGCTTGTAATTTTGTTTAATTCGTATTTTCCTTTTAGTAGTTCTTTCGGTTGGTGGTCTAATTCCTGACCATATCCAACCTGAGACGGCATTTTTGTTTTGTTTTTGAAGTGGTGTAAGTTGATTAATACACGAAATATATTTATAGAAAAAAATAAATAATTAAAATAAATTGATATTTTATTCTGACTTCGTCATCATAAAACATCGTAAAAAATAATTAATGGTTGTCGATGTTTGTGATTATAGATTCAACAAGTTGAATCCATAGCGAGAGTGCGTAGCACGGCCATCTCGTAGAGTGATTACGCCCTTCGGGCAGTAAAGCTCAATTCTCAAATATCATCGGGATTTCAACAAATTGAAAAATGAATTAAATAAACTAAAATAATTAGTTTCACGATAAACCAATAATGTCATAACTATTCCCAAACCATTAAGATTTATTGCTTGGTCGTTTTCGTCCGTCAAGTAAAACCTGAATACATTGTTTGAATTAGCGGACAATGTTTTACCATACTCAGACCCGCTTCCATCATAAATGACAGAACCAAAAGGAATTTCGTTGGCTGTGTATATTTCTTGAAGCACATGATTATCACCTTCATTCACCAAATCCGATTGAAGATACAAAGTTTTTTCACCAGTTAAAATAATTACATTTGGAGATTTAATAAAATCATTAGCAAAGAAACATGTTGAATTTCTATCAAAACCCATTACCTCATGAATACGGGTATCATCATCAAATATAAACCGCGGTTGAATACCTCCGTTATTTGAAAACTGAATGTTAATTTACCATCCTCCGCTTCTGTGTTTGTATTGTTGCTTGAGACAACATAAGTATAGTCATTCGGGCTGTCTGCAGTCAGTATCTCAGATAGTTTATTTTTTAAGTTGTTCATTGTGTAGTTTCCTTCAGGTATCGTAATTAAAGCCTCATACCCGTCTTCGGATAATGTAAAAGTATTATATGGTGAAGCCACAGAGTAATACGATTTCGGCACATAAATATGAAGAATTTTACAATGTGTGGGATTGTCTAGTCCCTTCATATTGACTTCGTGTGTAAAGTCGCTGTCTGTTCCAGTTATTCTATTTTTACTATTTATGTAATAGATACCCGAACTTCTTCCTCCCTTGTACTCCATCGTAAGTGCTTTTTAAAAAACCACTTACAAACTCAAAATTATATTTTTAGTAGAACAATTTTAAATATAAGTATTAAATCCATAACCATTCTGTGCTTTTAATTCTTCTGCTTCTTCTTCTTTTAAGTCTGTATAGCCACTAGCAAATTTAAATCGCACTCCTTTTGCTCGCTCTAAAAGAAACCGCATTGAGTGCCATCCACATGTGTCGCTCGTATCAGATTGTTGTTTAACTTGATTAACTTTCATTAACAAATAACTATCAGGATTACTTCGGTCAATTAGCCGTTTCATTTGTTGTTGAAAGTCTTCAGTCGGTTGATATTCTGCTAGCGGGTCATACACTTCAACACTCCTATCTTTATTTAGACTTACCCATATAGCCATCCAGTGTTGTCCTTTTTTATTGCTCGGGTCAGTATTCATAATAAATCCATATTGCATTCTTTTTTCTGGATTTAATTTATATATTTCATCACTCGCAATTGTTCCTAAATACCATCCATATTTTTTCATTATGTCGTTGATTTCACTTGTCATTAGCCCCTTACCTACTTTACCAATTCCTACCGCATCTGATTCTGGTTCGGTTTCTGCTTCAGTCATATTTGCTTGCGCATCTTCAGGCTCTTGTATAATAGGTTGTTCTTCTTTATTGTCTTGTTCTTCTTTATTGTCTTGTTCTTCTTTATTGACTTGTTCTTCTTTATTGTCTTGTTCTTCTTTGTTCTCCTTGGCTTTATCTACTTCTTCTTTCTTTTTTGCTACCGCACCTTCTCTCCATAAATCAAATTCAACCCATGCTTGTTGTGAATTCAACACTTGGTCAGTTATAATAGGACTTTTGTATAGCCATTGTTTTAACATTTCAGAATAGTTTATTTTTCCACCTCTTGATGGTTTCATGTCAGGGATAACATGCCCAATAAATCTTAGTTTTTGGATAATCTTTTCATTAGTAGGTTGTACATTTCGCCGTTTCTTTCTAATAGTCTCAGCAAACATACCATCAATTATTTTTTCCCGTTTTGTTTGCTTATGCTTCTCCTCTTCTTCCGCATCCTTTACAATAACTCCTCTCGTTTTCCTTGGTGGTCGTCCTTTTGGTGGTGGTGGTATCATAGGCGGTGCTACTGGTGCCATTAATAAACCCTGTCTATGTCTTCGCTCCGCATTTAGTTCCTAAATAAGTCGCTGTTCCTTCTTCTGTTCCCTATCCTTTTCTTCCTGTCTTTCCTTAATCTCCGCCAGTTGCTTTTTATGTTCCCTATCCATTGTTTCTTTTACTTCCTTAGCATCGGCTTGGATTTTTCTTTCTAGCCTCTTCTTTTCTTCTTCAGCATCAACTCGTGCTTTTTCCTCTTTTTGGTCAATCTCATCAATCTTTTCGTATTTCTCCTTTCTGAGTTTGTCTAAGTGGTCATTAATGGCGGTTCTAGTATTTTGCTCAATCTCTGACAGGCTCTGGACTTTTCTTAAGTCTTCCTTCTTTGTTTTTTTCTTTGCTTTTGGTCTGCTCAAGTATTTCATAAAAAGTTTAACAATTTGAAGTGTGCTCATTATCATTTGTCTTTTTACCGAAATTAAGATAATATTTTTTACCCTTCTGGATAATATACGGCTTCCCGCTCTTATTCCTATAAACCCGAGGTGGACGGACTTTTGCCCTTGATATTTTAGAATTGCGCTTCATGCTTCGCATTCTCGCTATGGATTCAACTTGTTGAATCTATATTCTAAACCATCGTTTTTTATTTTAAGAAAAATAATGGTCGTCGATGTTTTGTGATGACGAAGTCAGAACAAAATATCTTTAAAACTTGAGTGCTCCTCGTCCTCTCTGCTTACCATACCCCAGTCTTGATGCTACAGCACCAACACTACCTGCGTAAGGTACCCCGACACTACTTAATGCTTCCGCAGTCCTAGATATTAACTTATTACCGCGAAGAAATTTATCAACAGCCATTGCGGTTTTGCCTACTTTTTGCCACTTAATTTTACCGCCAGCCTGCCCCTTACCCTTCTTGCGACCAGTTTTCCTTTTACCTCCAGCCATGTTGGTGCTTGAGTTAATAGTTCGTTTGCCGATTGTTGGAATGACTTCAACACGAGTTGTTTTAACTACCATAAAAGATAGTGAAATATATAATACAGAAAAAAATAATTATTTACGAAATTAAAAATTTTTACTTAAGACGATATGCAAAATTTTTTCTTAACTCATCATCAACACTTGAAACATAAAGAAAATTAAATCTCTCCTTTGTTGCTTCGTGATACTTTTGAAGAAAGTAGTCAAAGTCAAAGGATAAATCTAAGTGTTTATACACGAGTTCCATTTTGTCCTGAGACTGGCCCGGAAAGATTAATAGATAATCTAACTGCTTAATGGCTTCTGGCCGTAGGTCGTTCAGATACTGGCTTGACATAATAACCTTACTTTTATAGTGTCTGTTCTTTTTTAACAAATCACTTACGGACTTGTCTCTTAATCCACTCCCTAAATCGTCCAAAACAAAAACAACCTCTGGTGAAATATACTTACTTGGCCTCGCCTCCGCGGCGCTCTGTTTCTTTTTTTCTTCTTTTCCGAAATAAAGATATTGTGGTTTCTCTATTTCTTCTTTGTCCTGTTTTACTTCTCCTTCGTGTTGCTCGTCATGTCTGTTCAGTTTGTCTAACTCATAATCAATAACATTTACACCATCTGATTTAAGAAAGGTATATATTGCCATCGGATTTCCCCTGTTCTTAAAGTGCTTTACCATTGCTTTATAAATGTAGTCCTTAGGTATCGTTGAAGCAATAATGACAATACGGGTTTTTCTGTCTGTAGTCCGTTTCAGTATTTCAAAGAGTGCTGTCGTTTTCCCGCTCTTCTTACGGGCGAGTAGAAATATGTTGGCATACGGCTCATTAAATAATTTATAACCTTTTGCTTTTTTATTTCCACCCCCCTCTTGTTTTACTGGCTCCACCTTGACATTGTTTATTTTCTCCATCCTATACAATTATCCCAAGAACTCTAGGCACACAACAATTCGGCCCGCTAAATTTCCTGTATCAATATTTCCGCTGTCAGTTTCAAGGACTTTAAATGTATATTGTCCGTCGCTCCATCCAACAACACCCAAATTATAACCGAGATTTGAAATGTTTGCTGTGGTGCTGTCCGCAAATGTTCCAATAATTCCAATTCTGTCCATATAAAGAATTCTGGTTTTGGTTTCGGTCTGGTCGTTCATATAGTGGATAAATTTTACATTCATTTTGGTGGGTGTGAATGACATTTGAATATTTTTATTAAATGTTTTGCTTCCTCCAGCAAAATCATTGCTCAGAAAAATAATCTTTTGGTATTTGTGCTCCGTCATTCTATACAAAGATTTTATAAAAATCTTTGAGCAAAAATATACAAATGTTAATAATATAATTGTTTGTGTGGTCTGTGTTAGGTCGGACGGCCTGCGACTTTTACTCACGGGTCAGTGATAACAAAAATGAAAGTTGTGTGTGGTGTATTAAAAAAGGAATAGAAACCAAATTTAAATGTGTGTATAAACCTTTTAGTGATTGGTGTGTTAGTTTTGATGAAACCATTCCTTTAATCTGCGCCAGCGATAGTTCTTGGTATAAAGTACATCTATACGAGTGTTCATTTCTTTGATATTTGAGAATTGCGCTTCGTGCTACGCACTCTCGCTTATTCTCAAACATCGTTTTTATACTTTAATGGTGGACGATGTTTTACGAAGGCACGAAGTGCATGAGTAAAATATCATTTCTTACTTGAAGAAGGTGATGGAAGGCAAATTCCTATGAGTAAAGTCAAAATACCAACATAAGTGTTGGCAACCTCACAAGGTAAGTTCTTTTCAGATAACCTCACGATACAAAGGGCTATAATGGCTACAATGATACCCATTTGAAATAAGTATTTGATAAGTCGGCTGTCTGTCGGTCTGTTTTTTATACAACAACAATTCCAGTTATCTTCCAATTCGTGCTCTATTTTTTTTTCCTCAGTCTTTAGTTCTACTTCAAGAACGCGAGACTTTAATTCGGGAGTTAGTTCGCCATCCATATCCATAATAGGCGGTGGTCTGTGAAGTCTAGTTGTATTATTTGACATGATATTTTAGAATTGCGATTCGTGCTGTCGCACTCTCTCTCTCTTATTCTAAAACATCGTTTTTTTATTTTGAAAAAAATATATCAGTTTTCGATGTTTATCAACAAACGGGAGTTGCGGTAGCAACGAGAGTGTAGTTGATAAATATCAAGGGAATACGACTGCTCTGATTTCTGCTAATTGATTTGCTTGGTCTTGTAGTATATTCATGAGATTATTATTTTCTTTTTCTAAATTAACTACCTTTTCCTCCATGTGTTGAAAAGCACTAACCAGTAATGGTATGAAGTCTGTGTATGATATACCTTCAAAGTTTCCATTTCCATCATCCGCTTTTATTCCACTTTCGGATACAAATTCTGGAAATATTTTTTCTACTTCGTCCGCAATAAATCCGTGGTTCTTTCGTTCTTTCTTTTTGTCTGATTTCAAATAATATGAACAGCAGTTTATTTTCATCAGTTTATCGCAACAATCCCCGCAGTCTAGTGTTTTAATATCTGATTTTAGCCTCCTGTCTGAACCAGACGACCATGTATTTGCTCCCGCATACAAATAAACATATCCTGTATTATTTTCACCATTTGATAGTGAAGTCGACCAAGCATGTAATAATCCACCTGTATTCATTACCACCGCATAACCCGATGAGTCTCCTGCTTTCATAAATATTTGTGGGTTGGTCGTATTTGATGGTCTTTTTCTTAATGTTAAAAATCCGCTGGATGCTGTTGTGATGCTTAAATCTCCCGACGTATTGATGTTCATCGCCTCAGTATATATTGTTTCCCGCCGTTGTTCCTGAATTATAATAAAAAGCGAGTTTGCCACCTTTTTGAATTAGAAAGTTTGAACCGCTGTGGCTTGATTTCCAGTTCGTGCCGTCAAAATAAGCATCAAAACTTAAATTGACATTGTCGTGCGCCCAATTCAATAATTGAAATGTTGGATAAGCATCTGTGGATATTACTGCCTGTAAGTGTGCTCCTCCGATATTTGAAGCCGTCCCGTATATTTCTAAAACCGCCGTTGCTCCATTTGATGATTTTGTTGTGTTTCCTATGATTATCGGCTTACCTGATGCTGTTGTTATTTTATCGCTCGTTGCCAATGTCGTTGTTGATATCCCCGCACTAGCCGTTATTAACCCTTTTGTCCATAAAGTCCCGTTTGCCCCATTCAATGACATTAACAATTGCTCTGCTGAATTTTCCCACACAAAACCATCCGCCGAAGCATTACCACTCCTAAATCGTACAGCAAAGCCTGAAATATCGTTGCCTGCCACCGCTGTTCCTCCACCTAATGATTTACCAGCCCCCGGTTGAGCCATATAAATACCCCATCCTGAGTTGTCTGTATCCCACATAAATATACCTTGCCCATTTCCTCCATCTACTTTATTTTGAATAGATAACTTACAACCACCATCTGCCGTTATTAATCCGCTTGCGGTTAGTGTTGTCGTTGATATACCCGCGGTTGAAGTAATTGTTGTTCCCGTTATTGTTCCGCCATTTGTTATATTGTTTGAGTTCATATCTAAGGCTCCATAAAACCGCATACCCCCAGCATTGTTAAAACGGACAATGTCAGATGAAGCACTTTTATTATCCAAAAGTTTTGAAATATAAAGTCCCGCCCCTTTTACATCAGATGCTACATTCGTAAATACATAACCTCGTTGGTTCGCGGTTCCACTTGTAGCGGTATTTAGAATAAATAAGAAATATTGGTAATCTCCCGATGTCTGTGAAAAGAATATATCTCCTCCATTTTGGTTTAATATCCTCGCCCCATTATATGTTATATTTCCTCCATTAGTGATAGTTTGATTATTAAAATCGGCATTGTTCGTTAAAGTTAGATATTTTATCGTAGTGCTTGCCCCATTAAATGTTTTGCTTCCTGTTATGGTTTGGTCTGTTAATAGTTTTACATTTTGCCCGTCCAATGTATCTACATAACTTTTGTTTGCTCCATCGGCCGCTAATGTCGGAGTTCCAAGGTTGGCTATTTTGCTACTATTACAATCTAGCCCCGAAGCATTTACCCAACCGACTATCGTCCCGTCAATAATAAAACTTATTTTTTTCGCAGAAATTTCAAAGTTGTAATATGTTGCAGTTTTCATATCCAAACTAGCAATAGAGCCGATATTACTGGTAGAATTGAAAACGATAAATGCGCCCTTTGTTGTTGAATTGATTGAATTTCCCGTTATTTCAACACCACTGCTATATGTCTTAATTCCTGCTATGGTTTGGTTTCCTGTTAGTTTCACATTTTGCCCGTCTAATGTATCCACATAACTTTTATTTGCTCCGTCCGTTGTTGCTGATGGTGTGGCTAAGTTTGTTATTTTGTTGTTATTCAAAGATAGTGTAGTGCCAGTTGCGGTTATAATTAAAGTATTACCCGAATATAACTCAACATACGAACCCGTTATTTGTATCGGATACCAAGTCGCTGTTGCCGTTTTTTGTGCTGCAATCATTCCTATTTTAGTATCAAAGGCCATTCAAATGCCGTCAAAAGTAGAAGGATTGGACGAACCACTTACTTCTAAAGTTGATGTAAATTTTTTTTCCTGCTATGGTTTGGTCTCCTGTTAGTTTAACCGCCGAAGTATCAAGAACGGAAACATCCACACCATCAACCAAATTTACATTTGTTATGCTTTGGCTTTTCATATCAATCCCCGCACTCGCATTTATTATACTGCTAAATGTTTTAATACCCGCTATGGTTTGGTCTCCTGTTAGTTTAACCACCGAACCATCAACTGCGAGATTAGCGAGATTAATTCCATTATATGTAGAAGCCCCCGAAATAGCATAACCATTCATATTTAGTCCTCCCGTCATACTGGCTGTGCCGTCTAATCTAAGAAAGGGTGGTGTGGTGTTTCTCCATTGCCCCGTGCTATACATAATCAGTTGGTTATCTGCTGGAAAACCTGATATCATCACATCGCTATGTGAGTCTATACTTCCACTCGCCGACACCTTATTATTATTATCATTATGCTCAAATATCCATTCATCAACACCTTTGTCATTTAGTAAATTAACTCCTGTTATATTCTTCATTCCCATACTAATATTGCCTGTTTCATCAACATTTATCGGAAATGTTTTATTTACCCAGTTTATTGAATTATATGTTAGATAACTATTCATCGCCACTGGTGCTGTAATGACTACATCTGAAAGTGTGTCAATTGAACCAAGTGGTGTATTCTTCCATTTACCTTCTACATCGTTGTAAGTTAAGTATTGTCCGCTTGCTTGTGCAAATTGGAAGTATTGCTTCTGTGTTGAGTTATATAAACTGGTTTGGTGCGGATTGGAAGTATTGCTTCTGTGTTGAGTTGAGGCTTTGACTTCATCATTATCCCTTACTCGTTGCTCTGTATAATATAAACGGCTTCCTTCTTTAATGTCAGTAGTTGATTTTAAAGCGAGCCGTGTGTCAAAGCGGTTATCAGTCAAATAATAATTAAGTCCTTCTTTAAGGTCAGTCGTTGATTTTAAAGCGAGCCGTGTGTCAAAGCGGTTATCAGTCCAATAATAATTAAGTCCTTCTTTAATGTCCGCGGTGCTTTTGGTAGCCAGTCGTGTATCAAATCGGTCGTCAGTGTAATAAAGATTTATTGGGTCATCATCTTCTGGCACTCTGTCTGTATTCAGACCAACTATGTTTGTGTTGGTAAGGTCGAGGTTGGCTATTGATAGGCTGTCTGTTGCGATTTCTGACAAACCGAAGAGCGACTTGAAGGAGGAACCTGCCATATTCGTATATTAATTAATTATTTATTTATTAAAAAAATACTAAAATATAATAATCTTAGTATAAATGCCGTCTCCCGAAGCAAGTCGTAAGAATTGGGGGAGTGCTGTGGAAGGAATAAAAGCGAAAGCGAAACAACGAAAGATGGAACATGCCAAAAAGGTTTTGGAACAATACCGAAATGCGGTTAAAAGCGAAGACGAAGACATGGAACAAAAAATAGCAGAGATAGAAAATAAGAATGTGGCGTGCGATATTGTTAATGAAAAAGACCAAGATGACACACCCGAGCAGAGTGATAGCGAAGATGAGGTTGATTTTACTGACTTGATTGCGGAAAAGATGGCAAAGATGAAAATCAAAAGAGCGAAAGCGGAAACTAAGAGAGAAAAGAAGAAGAGTAAGAAGCCTGAGCCAGAGAGTGAAGAAAGTGAAAGCGAGAGTAGTGAAGAAGAAGAACCGAAGCCAAAGAAAGGCAAAGGTAAGAAATCAAACATTTCTGTTAATGTTTATAATCAATCTGAAAAGACAAATAAGAAAGAAAAAAGTGATGATGTCTCACGGATGTTTTTGAAGTTTTAGATATTACCAAAGATAACGATAAGAATAATAATTACTATATTCTGGATTATTATAAGTTAATTCACCTTTTGAATTTCGTATTGTTTTTGCTCTCACTCTGTAATTTTTCTTCTTTCTTTATCCAAATGATCTAAATGTGAATATAAACCTATGCGGTCTTTATAATGTTCATATCTGATATCTCCAAAATTAATAACCTTACCTTTCGGACTAAGGACTTTATATTTTTTGTTTTTTACATTTGACTTTGAAAATCTCATACTATATAAATGCCAGATTTAGACCATAAACATACAATTATTAATAATCAAAATCGTAATAGTCAATTAGAAGACACACCTACGGGAGAAGAAATTCAAAGAACAAAAGAAGAGGAAGCACTTGAAATACACCACCAGAAAAAGAACCCGAAAATATGGAATACTATATGGGTTGATAATCCATTAGACCAAGTTTTCTTAGACTTAGCAGATATGAGTAAGATAAAAGATAAGAAAGGAAATAAAGGATATGCTTGGATGCTTGTTTGGATTGATTGTCATTCAAGATATTTAATCATCATTCCATTAAAAAATAAAACAGCGAAAGAAGTTTATTATGCTTTGAAATCTATACCTTATAAACCTAAATCAATTACAACAGACAGCGGAGGAGAATATAAAGGTGCTACTCGTGATTATTTTATTCAAAATGGTATTAAGCATGATGTGGTTGAAGTAGGCGACCATAGAGCCTTAGCGGTTGTTGATATAGTTATAAGGAGTATTAGAAGGTGGTTGGATTTATTATTTGAAACAAATAGAAATTTTGACTGGTCAAGTTATATTCAAGATTTGGTTAATGCTTATAATCATAAATTACATAGGGGAATTCAAGCCAGACCGGTGGATGTCTTTGCTAGAAGAGACAAAAATAAACAGACTATCACTCGTGATAACCTTATTAATGAATTCAATGTCGGCGATAATGTAAGAAAGGAAAACAAACGGAAACTATTTTCCAAAGGAGGAAAGACTTTCAGCAAAATTATTTATAAAGTTAAAGGCCGTTCCGGATTTAAGTTAATATTAAATAATGACGAGTTAGTAAGCCCGAGGGATTTATTGAAAACTGATTTTACAAAACCTATTGATGAAGAGAAAGACATAAAACAACAAACAAAAGAAGTTATAAAAGAGAAGAAGACAAAAGAATTGCTAAAGAGAGAAGAAATAGAACCAGAAAACATCAGAACAAGTAAGAGAGAACGAAAGGCTAAAGTAATAATGGACCTTTGATGAAAAAAATGGCACAAACAAAAATTTTATTAATAAAAATAAATTAATAAAATCTCTGTTTGTTTAGTGGCGGTGGTAACGCCTTTAATCAAAACACAACCCTGTAAGCAGTCTTTACGGTGAGCACATAATAATCCGCGACAGTGCCGATATTATACCACAATCTAAATAGCCTGAAACTTCCATCGGTAAAAAGGACAACAAAATGTTCGGGCACCTGATCCCTCCTCATTGGCGATTTGTACGCATTCAACTTTGTTGTTGGAAGACCCTCATTCGGTAGTTGGTAAATACGGGCTACACCATTTTCCTTATCTATTTCAACCCAGTAATCCTGCTTGCCCTCAATTGGTTGATTACGTTCGTGATTAGGCTCCCGTGCTATGACCGCCCTCCTCCTACCTAATTCTTTGGGGATATTTTCCGCAGTAATAAGCCCAACACTCATTGCGCCAACTGCTTCTGCCAAAATCTAAACCCCCTTTCATTGACAAAAAAAGAAACGAAACAACAAACTTACCCTTACTTCAGGATCTTCGGGTTGCTTCTGTTCTGGAACCTTGCCTTCAGGTTCCACAGGCTCCTCCCGCGGTTCGTTGTCGGCCATACCTATAACAGACAAGGATTTGGACTTCTTGTCTTAGCCACTTTGGGAATTCTGAAAAAAAAAGTCGCAGAACAAAAAAGCACGAGGAAAAACATTTTACTCAATTGTGATAAAAAGGCAATTTTTGTGTGTCAGCAAGCGAGGAATTTTCTGGAAAAAAATCCAGACGGGAAAAAAGCGGAAAAATAAGGAGGACAGGACAAATTGGTAATAGATAATGAAATTTTGGAAATTTCAAACCTATTTTTTCTTTCCGACGCCACGACCCCAGCGCGCTAGTGCGTTGGTGCAGTGGTGCAGAATTTGATAATGAGTGAAAGTCTTATCACGAAAGGAGACAGGACCAAGGAGGATTGGATAGAGATTTATGAGACAAACAGACGAGGGAGAGACCAACTGAAGAAAGACAAAATAATAAGTCAAGAAAGAGTAAATAAAATTGACAGGGAAATTGATTTGTTAATTGAAAAAAAAAACCAGACTTGGTAAAGTTGTCCGCCATTGATAATATGCTAAAAAGACTTGACAAAGAGCGCGCCAACATTGAAATTGACAGATTGGCACGACAAAAAAGAAGACTTAAGCAGGTAAAAAAAGAAAAAGAATTGAAATTATTTTATAGTTGGAGGAAAGAAAATAGAAAAGAATTTGGATTTGAGGTTCAGAATAAAATTTTTGACGGAATTGATATAGAGGGACTTACATTCAATAAATCACTCATAAAATACATTGCTTACGACAAACAAAATGAAAGCAATGTAATGAGGGTTGAAAATCAAAATGATTTGTTGGCAAATGTAAGAAATAATTTAGAGTTGTAAAAGAGTGGTCATGACCACTAACTCCTTTACCGCATAGGAGTATAATCTAGTGCGACAAAATTTTAAAAATTGGGCAAAAAGCCCTCTTCATTTCGAAGAGATTTACTCATACCATACTTGTGTGTGGTAGGTGGTTGATTTGAAGTTGGAAGAGTAAGACGAAAAAGGTCAATTTAATGATACATACATGTTTCTTGAAGTGTGCTGTATAAGGCTATTTGGTTGTTTTTGTTGTTTTGTATTTATTTTACGGGAAATCCATGGGAGGGGGTGCGATAAATTTTACGAAGGTCGTTTTTGAGGAAAAAAAACGACCCAGTAAAATGTGTATTTATCTACTGAGAGAGAGAGAGAGAGATAGAGAGAGAGACAGACAGACAGACAGACAGACGTCGACAGACAGAGTCTGACAGAGTCTGACAGACAGGCGGACAGACGGACAGACAGACGGACAGACAGACAGACAGACAGACAGACGTCGACAGGACTGGCAGACAGACAGACAGGCAGACGTCGGTCCGGCGTCGACATGTACATGAGAAGCAAGGGAAAATAGGTATAGACAAATAACAAATTACAATGCAGTGTTTTCTCTTGGGAGAGGGAGAGAGGGAGAAATGCAGAGATGAAAATAGTAATAGTAAGTGTTTTCGGTTACGGCATGCGCGCCTTTTTTTTTTTGTTTGTTTGTTTGTTTGTGCAGCCCTTCTGATGGGAGTGGTACGTATTCAGAGCTGCTGCAACTTGTGGGAAATGCGTCATTTCACAAATAACCATATCAGACAGAGTGGGCCGGTAGTGACAATCAATTGAGTTCACTTGCAGAGTTTCTCTGCGCAAATAAAGAAGCGGGAACTATTGTTCCCGCTCGAAAATTTGAAGATTAGAACAACAATCCTGTCCCCCTCAGATTTGCATTTTTTGTTTTATACAAAAGTGCTTTTAGTTTGGGTTTTAGGAAAGGCAAGAAATCCATGTCAAGCGAGAAACCCAAGCGAGTCAAGAAGCCTTCAGCAAAGAAGAGACGTGCAGAGAAAGATGCTAGCGACGACGACCACGACTACCAAGGAGGAGGAGATCACAGCGCGGCTGGAGGCAGTGCGAGTGTGTCTGGCAGCTCTGCATCTACGACCAGCCCTACCGCAGCGACAGGCGCCGGCGCCAGCAATGACCAACCTCTCGGGAGCGCAGCCAACAGCAGCAGCAGCAGCAGCACTGGTAACACTCACGCACCGTCACCAGCATCATCATCATCGTCATTCATCGGCGGGGCTGTGGCACCGACATTACAACAACAACAAGACGCACTACGAGCAGCGGGCCTGGGCAGTCTCGGGGGCCACATCAACACTTCTCCATCGAATCCCCCGAAGGCACGCCCACTTACGAGCGACGACTTGGGAAAGGTGGTGCTGCTACTGCAGGCAGCATCAACTCTACCTTCTTCGACCAGACCAACCGGCTATCCGAACAAGTCAACGCCATGATCCACCAAGCGAAGCAAGAGACGGGGCAACGTGACGCCAAGCTCATCGAGAAGCCCGTGCACCGACGTTACTTCCAAGGTGGGAAGATCATCATGGCGGTACTGGAGAGTAATGTGTACAAGAGTGAGCAAGAGCGGCTGACGGATGCAAGCGCAATGGCTACCGCACTGGCTACCCTGGCAATGGACATGGGTGGGCCGACGCCTCTCTCCGCGGAAGACGCAGAGCAAAAGTTCCTGCAGGCAGCAAAGCGGCTGCGGATCGCGGGGGACATCGCCGCCTACTGCGAACCTATCCGGGCACACACTTCGAAGAGCGCCGCGCACCCCTACGGCAGCCAAGGCAAGGGGTTGTGCCGCATATGCTACTCTCCGCAACACTGGGCCAAGGACTGCCCACAGCGAGGCAATGCCAACGGCGCGGCTACCGGCAACACCGCAGCACACCAGAGCACTGCGACGGTACCAACGCTGGCGTGGCAAGGCGTCCCTGGCTACACAGTCCCACCAACCGGGCCGCAGCCGCCAATTCAATACGCGATCCCGCCACAGCAACCACAAAACCCGACAGGGTACATAACCGTCAGCCCAACAGTGCCCCCACCATACATACCATCTAGTGCTCGCACACATGTATCCTGCACCCATTGCCACAAGCGCGGGCACACCGCAGAAAGCTGTTGGACCCTGAACCCACATCAACGCCCTCAGCGCACTACCAACTGAACACTCAATCACAACTCACGAACACACATACGTCTTGCACATCTGCACTAGCGATACTTGCAAACGTCGTCGAGTTTGAGTCACATGCACACGCAGCAGAAAACAGTACATATGCATTAAATATATGTTACTCTTACTCTTCTTTATGTGTATTTCGAAATATATTATACGGTCGGACTCGCACGGCAACACGCCACCGGTTTAAATATGACTAGTCAAACAACGACGGCAACACGCCGGAAAGTAATGTAAAAGTGCAACGAACAAGCCACAGTTTAATACGGCATTACCACTTTTCCAAACACCAACTCAGTCACTTTTTAGTATTAAAATCATTATCTCTTACTGTGACTGGCAGACATTCACGCCCAAAACTGGTCGGCAAGATCTCAGATTTTCTACCGAAAACTGCGCCGAAATCAAAAATATTCAAAGACTATGCGGGGATCATGCAGTGCGTTTGGTGCAAAAAGACCGGATATCTAGCATACTTCTGTCCGTCGCGACAAACGATACCACAGGAGGAAATCCCATATGTGACTGAACTCCTACGATCACCTACAATCGACGTCCACAGCTATGCATCTTTCACTTTGGAGCAAGCACATGAACGGCTCAAGACCTTGGGTGAAAATTTTAACCGTGGCAACCCATGGGCTGACTCCACGGACCCGGCACACGCTATCAAGGCAAAGCTCGGATACTGGAAAGCGCTTGGGACCGACCCCGTTGTACTGTCGTGGCTAGCGTATGGGGTCGAGCTGACATTCGAACGCACGCCGCCGGCCACAGATTTTGTAAATCATCCGTCATATTTTGAGCACCTGGCGTTTGTCAACGAACAAATCAACGATATGGTCGCGCGGGGGGACGCAGTGGAAGTAAACGAAGATGACTGCATCATGATCGAACCACTACAAGTGTTCGCGGACCCGGCAGGGATTAAGAAAACAAAGCTCTGCACCGACAAACGTTTCAGTAACTCGTTCCAAGCAAAAGCTCCATTCACCATGGAGACTTTAGAAAAGGACATACAAATGGTACTGGACGGAGACGCGGGCACAAAGCTGTTCGTGGTGGACCTCAAGCGTGCTTTCTACTCAATACCCCTTTCAAGACAAAGCAGACCTTACTCGTCGTTCCGACACAACTGCAAGACGTACCAGAACACCACACTACTCTACGGCTTCTGCACAGCGCCATTCTGGTTTGGAAAGACGATGCGCGCGGTGGTGCGACTGCTACGAGCCTTGAACATACCTTGCATGCAATACGCTGACGACTTCCTGTTCGCAATCAAACTAGCCAGGACTCACGACGGCATACCGGCGTTCGTGAAGGCACTCTTCAGCCTCTTAGGCCTCCCCCTCTCGGAGAAGACGTGTTGGGAGCCGGCAGATGAAGTCCAATACTTGGGCTACATCATCAACAGCAAAGAAAGCTGGATCGGGGTACCGGAGGAAAAAAGGTTGAAGCTACTGCGCTCAATCCTCCAGCTACTAAGCGACGTTCACTCGGCTCACGGAGCGTCAGTCAAACAGCTACACTCGACTGCTGCTTCGATCATCGCGTTGAAAACTAGCGCTTCAGAACGCAATGCTGTTCACGCGAGTCACGCTGGCAACAGTCGTGCACTGCAAGAGGATCGAACGGGATACCATTTGCACCTCAACAGGGTCGGAGCTCAGTGAAGAACTCCAACATTGGCTCCACATTCTGCGAGACCCACTGAAATGCAAACGAGCTATCTTCCAGGCACGGACGGACATCGAGCTGAGGCTCGACGCGGGGGAATTTGCAGTAGGTGGCCACGTACTGAATATGGACGTGACTATACCATTGCCCACCGAACTCATCGGCACCTCTTCCACCCACAGAGAGCTCTGGGCAGCCACAGTGGTCCCACTACACTTCAGACACATTTTGAGTAATCGCAACACCGTGCTCACGGTCTTCGATTCAGCCAACGCTGTAATAGACTTACAGAAAGGCGGCTCACGAAAATGCCCACACCTCACGCAGTTATGCAAAATAATTGACGATGTATACACGCAGCGGCTCAACATCAAAAACAAACTCTGGGGATGGGTGGAACGCTCACGTAACACAAGGGCAGACGCGAACTCAAAGGCACTGACTGCCGGCTTGACTAGCTTGACTGTCCACCCGGATATCATTAAGGCAATCACCTACCGATGGCACATAACGATCAGAGACGTGTGGGCACCGAACTTCGGGCAGATAGGACAGTCAATTCTTCTCGCACTGAAAGAACGCAAGCGAGTTGCGTTTGTGATACCTAAATGGCAGGGAAGACCTTGGTGGCCACAAGTGCTTGAACACGCGAGGGATTCATTCCCGTTACCACCCGCAGCGTATACGCTAGCACCAACATGGCCCACACACCCGCTACATATACATAGACCTCAGTGGCACATGCTTGCAGTCTTATTTGATTTTGCTAATTAAATTTGTTTTCTTACTACAGGCCACGTCGTACTTAACGACCTTGACATAGCAATATGGGCAAGCCAAGGCAAGAAAAGACAGTCAACGATGGACGCATATGCATCCTCACGCAAGCAATTCATCAATTGGTGTATCGTACACAACCGAATATGCTTTCCGGCCACAGCAGAGACGGTCGCTCACTACCTGAGACACATGTGTGAAAGCGGCTATGCAAAGAGTACAATCAAAGGGCACTTCGCCGCTATTAAGGCGCAGTACGCACTACTTCCCTACTGCGACCCCACCGATAGCCCATTGGTGCAAATGGCAAAGGAAAGAGCAGTGGCAGAAGCCCCGCAGGGCAAGGAAGGCAAATACCCACTGTTGAGGGACGATTTACTCAAGATCCTCCAACTGCCTCTTAATGATTGGAGAGACAGCAGAAACAGCACCATGATTTTGCTGCAATGGATCTCTATGACACGAGTGGGCAATATCACTGCACTAAAGGTGGAGGATATATGGTTCCACACGACTACAATAAACAACAGCCCATGTGAATACATGGTACTCCGGCTGAGGCACCTCAAGAACGATAAAGGTGAGAAGCTAGTGTATGTCGGTCAAGGCACAGAAACATTTTGCGCTGTTAAATGGGTTCGAGCATACTTGCAGGCTGTGAAAGATTTATTTCGCGGTTCACTCACAGACAGTTCGCCTTTCTTCTTCAAAATTGAGGGAAACAGTCTGGAGCACTTAAGTAGCAAAACACCGTCCAGTATTCTGAAAGAGAAAGTGGCACTCATCGGATTGGATCCAGCTATCTACGTGTCATATTCTAATAGAATCTGCTCGGCTACAGAGGCGGCAAGATAAGGAATGAAAATATACGCAATCAGGAGGCAAGGATTGTGGTCAGATAAAAGTACATGTGTGTTCAAATATGTGCGCGACATCAGCTTAGAAAACAAACTGGCCATTACGAGCGTCTTGCAGGCAGGAGTCAAAATCGCTTAGATACTCCTTGGTTCTCATAAGACATATGCTCAAATACAATCTACACCACCGTTCGACGATGGTGTATGCTATGGTTTACCAGATAAGTAACTGACGCTCGCTTATTAAAATCGATTCCCATGCTGTACTAGAATGCGATTTAATTACAAAATACACTTACTGAACCGTTATTAGCGTATCGTATCGTATCGTATCGTATCGTATCGTATCCTATCGTATCGTATCGTATCGTATCGTATCGCATCGTATCGTATCGTACCGTATCGTATCGTATCGTATCGTCTCGTCTCGTATCGTATTGTATCGTATTGTATCGTATCGTATCATATTGTATCGTATCGTATCGTATCATATCGTAGCGTATTGTAGCGTATCGTATCGTATCGTATCGTATCATATCGTATCGTATCGTATCGTATCGTATCGTATCGTCTTGTATCGTATCGTATCGTATCGTATCGTATCATATCGTATCGTATCGTATCGTATCGTATCGTATCGTATCGTATCGTATCGTATCCTATCGTATCGTATCGTATCGTATCGTATCGTATCGTATCATATTGTATCGTATCGTATCGTATCGTATCGTAATGTTAGTCAAGAGAAATGACGTATTTAACTGAGATATCCAGTGATAAACTCATGTCACATAATGACATGACTACAGTAACAAGTCCTCGTAATAGCACTCAATATCGGTCACATAACAATATAGTTCGTCATAATATATATACAGACATGCAGACGTAATATATGCAGTGAACAGAGCAATCTTACAGAAATAGATTCCAGAATAGCCTAACGTGTACAGTACGACGGCACCAGGGTTTAGTAAGAAATCTAACGCTCAAAATGCATACAGGAACAGCATCGGACAAAAACGACACAACCACCACCTCACATATATGAGAGACTCAACACACTAAATTTAAAGTCGATAACATAACTTGTAACTACACCACTTTCTTCACAGCGAAAACGATATCAATGAAATACTCATCGATTCCAGATACGCTACAATGGATTACAAGAATATTTACGGGAACAGACATACAAAACACTTACACCACACACATCTACTAGGACATAAAACTGACCAACAAGAAAAATCTCGACAACAATAAGGATGCAAACATACACAGACTAATGTTTGCATACTGGAAAAAGGACACACGGTACGAACGCGCAGAATACAGGCATAGAAACGAAGATACATTGATAATCAGATTTGTTATCCGTCTATAATTGCTGTTTTAGTTTCGGGGTATTACACACGTTGCAAAGCTACTTATTCACAATGTAGGATCTTATCGTGGACAGAAAGAATGTATCATGGACTATGCCAAAGCACAAGCAAAAATAATATTTTTCAGCAGCAAACAGCTCGATGAGTCTTTTCCTAATTTCTAGTCAGCCTAAAAAAATTTCCAGTTGAACCCAAAAAGGCAATTTTTGAGGGAATATAGGCAATTTGTCGGCATTTCTTCCAGGCCTGGCAGGGAAAAATGGCATTACCAATTTTTTTTCCAGAGAGGTCTTTTTCGCCACCTAGGAGAGAGGGGAGAGAGCTCATGGGATGTATGGTATGTTGTGAAATGAAGTTTTTGCAAGCTTGCGCAGCAAAAGCGTCATTTCACAAATAACCATATCAGACAGAGTGGGCCGGTAGTGACAATCAATTGAGTTCACTTGCAGAGTTTCTCTGCGCAAATAAAGAAGCGGGAACTATTGTTCCCGCTCGAAAATTTGAAGATTAGAACAACAATCCTGTCCCCCTCAGATTTGCATTTTTTTTTTTAATACAAAAGTGCTTTTAGTTTGGGTTTTAGGAAAGGCAAGAACCCCCACCCACCCACCCATTTAGATGATGTCTTCTCGTTTGGGGGCGGTGAGTGAGGGATGAGAAATTATACACATTTACACACATCCACACACATCTCACACAATTTTGCACATAATGCTTCTCATCTCATGCACAATCACGCATATTCCATGCACAATATCTTGCACAATCTAGGTCTTTTGTGTTTAAGCACAAAGACCTAGGAGAGAGGGGAGAGAGCTCATGGGATGTATGGTATGTTGTGAAATGAAGTTTTTGCAAGCTTGCGCAGCAAAAGTATTTTTTTTCTTGATTTAGTTTTGGTGGGAATTTGTCCCCAATTATATGTGACTGACCGGCCGAGGTAGCGAAGAAAATGAGGCTTTTGCTGCGCAAGCTTGCAAAAACCTCATTTCACAGCACACACAACATGAGCTTCTCCCCTCTCTCCTAGGTCTTTGTTTTTAAAAACAGAAGACCTAGGTGGTGCATGTCGTTATATGTATGATGATGTGCATGAATATGCTTGAAGAAGTTGGTAGGCATGAGGCGTGATTATGCTATAATGATGTATATGTGTGTGGTGTAATGTGTGTGTGTGTTTTGCTTTCCACCCTTTTCTCACCACCACCACCCAAGCGAAAAGACATATAAAAGATGGGTGGGTGGGTGGAATTATTCAAAAAAACAACCGTAAAATTTGCTCTAAGCACTTTTGTGCTAGAGCGAAAAATCAAATCTGAGGGTGAAGGGGTTGTCTTTGTAATGTTTAAAATTTTGGAGCGGGGAACAATAGTTCCCGCTTAATTTATTACCGTAATTAACACTGCAGCGTTCACTTTTCAGTCTCCCTTACGGCCCACCCACTGATATTTGTGAAATGACGCTTTTGCTGCGCAAGCTTGCAAAAACCTCATTTCACAGCACACACAACATGAGCTTCTCCCTCTCTCCTAGGTCCAGTAAAGACCTCTGACTGCAAATGCCAAATTTTTCCGACCTTCCCAGTCTGATTGCCTTATTTTTCCCGAATCATACCACAATCATTTGGCAAAAAGGAAGTACTTTACAGCATATAGGCGATCTCAACGTAACGGCGGTTTTGCAAACGTAACGACTTAAGATTTTTGGTGCATCTTGCATAACTTTCATTTATGGGAGTGTTTATGTGGTCGAACGACTGCTTCACCAGCAGTATCGCTGTTCTTTCCAGTGCGACCTTGTTACCACAGTCACTGCATGTGTGCTGTAGGTCCGCATAGCGGAGGGGGGGCTGTCCTCTTTCGCAGAGCCACCAGATCCATACCGACCTCCGCCTCCACAACAATTGTGTGTCTCCGTCTCTGTCGTATCGCTGTCTGCTATGAGCCTATATTCTGTGTTTCGTCTCTTTTTCCTTTTGTGTCTGTTTGCCAGTATGCATGTCTACGTGAGTGTAGCTCTCTAATTTCCTTCTTCTGGTTGGGTTTGTATCCTTCTTGATGTCAAAATGCACAGATTTGTGTGCCGTTGTCGTGTGATTGATAATAACTCCGATGTCAAGTCGCTGGAAGTCGATTACATGTATCATAGTGTCCTTACCATCGTAAGTTGTTGTAGTAAGAATAATAATTAATAGTATGTAGTTGTCGTTTTATGTTGTAATGTTTAGCATTTTCTTGCAAACAATTGCATGTTTTTTCAAAATGCTGTCAGCACCTACGTTTTTGGTGTTGATTCTCTTATGATATGGATGTAAGGACATACTGATAGTGTCGAACCGACGCAGCACCAGTTTTTCTATGATCGACCCATGTGCCTGTCTCTGTTATGTTTGTAAAACGTATTTAACTAAAAAGTAGGGGACTGTATATGACTTTCTTTTGCAATGGTTGACACTTGGCACACAATACTACTCTATCAGTTACAGTAGCAAGTGGTAGTGCTTATACAATAGTATCTAAAGGCAGGGTTACAGTTTTACATCATATCGTCCCAACACGATTTAAATCCGCAAGCTGTATGTCAATCTAGTGTGTTTCCATATCAGTATTTACTAAAAAAAATGTTTATGCTCTTCCAATGCAGACAATACTGTGCGCCATCATTAACTGACACGTGATAGTCATAAAAAACCCGCTTTCGCGTAAGAGAGGGTCGATTTAGTTGATTACGTTGCCGGTCTGTAAGACGCGTGAGATTGTTAGCTTGCTTTCCAAGCTTATGTCACGCAGGTATTTGTACACGCACGAACTTTTGTCTGACCACAGTCCTTGCCTTCTTATTGCGTAGATTCTCATTCCCAAACAAGCCGCTTCAGTCGCGGACCCGATTCTATTTGAATGGGATGCGTATATCGCTGGATCCAATCCAATTGCAGCAACTTTCTTTTTCAAGAGACTTGATGGGGTGCCAGCACTCAGATGTCCCAATGCATTGCCAGATAGCTTGAAGAAAAGAGGAGAGCTGTCGGTGAATGAATCCTTGAACGTGTCCTTTATGTATTTGAGGTATGCTCTGACCCACATGACAGCGCAGAATGATTGGTTCCCTTGGCCGATAAAGACAAGCTTCTCGCCTTCCGCGTTTTTCAATTTCTCGAACCTGAGTACCATGTACTCGCACGGGCTGTTCCCGATGATGGTATGGTGGAACATGATGTCCGATACCTTCAATGCTACAATGTTACTGACGCGCGCCATTGAGATCCACTGCAGTAATATTAACGTAGCATCTCTGCAGTCCCTCCATGTCACCAATGGTAATTGTAGTATCTTGAGCAGGTCGTCCCTCAATAAGGGGTATTTCCCCTCTCTCCCCGGTACAGCTTCTGCTACCGCTCTCTGTTTGGCCAATTGCACTAGCAGACTCTCGGTCGGGTCGTTACTAGTGTGCAGTGCGTATTGGGATTTAATTGCAGCCAGGTGGCCAGTGATTGTTGACTGTGCATACCCACTCTCCGACATATATTTCAAATAGTGGGCAATCGTTTTGTCTGAGGCAGGAAAGAAGATACGCCCGTGCTGCACGCAACTTGAGGAATTGCCGGAGGGAAGCTTTGTATTTTTCCATTGTGGTGTCTCTCCGGCCCGCTTGGCTTGCCCAGATCGCTATCTCGTCGTCATCTAGTATTGCTGTCCCTGCAGGGCGTAAAATTATTTTAATGAGTAAAATCAAACAGCACTGCAAGCATGTGCCATGATGGTCTGTGCACGTGATATGGGTGTTTGTGCCACGTTGGAGCTAGAGTGTATGATGCGGGTGGCAGACTAAATGAATCTCTTGCATGTCTAGAATCTGTGGCCACCAAGGTTTGGCTGGCCAATGCGGAAGGACAAATGCAACCCTTTTGCGGGATTTCATGGCAAGAAGGACTGACTGCCCTATTTGTCCGAAATTTGGTGCCCAAACATCGCGGCCCTCTAGGCGCCAACGTATGATAAGCCTTCCCATGACATCTGGATGGACAGTCAGGTTTGTCAAGCCTGCGGTCAGCGCCTTGGAGTTTCTGTCTGCCCTCGTGTTGTTAGCTCTCTCGACCCAGCCCCAAAGTTTGTTTCGTATGTTGAGCTGTCCTGTATATACGTCGTCCACCATCTTGCAGAGACGTGTGAGGTGTGGTCGCTTGGACCCACCTTTTTGCAGGTCTATGACTGCGTTAGCTGAGTCCAACACAGTGAGGACTGTATTACGATTCTGAAGGATGTATCTGAAATGGAGAGGTATCACAGTCGCAGCCCATAGCTCTCGTTCCGTCGACGAATTACCGATCAATTCAGATGGTAGAGGGATTGTTACGTCTTCTTCAAGCACGTGGCCCCCAACCGCGAACTCGTCTGCATCCACCCTCAACTCGACGTCCTGTCGAGGTTGAAATATTGCACGTCTGCATTTGGCCGGATCCCTCAGAATGTGAAGCCAGTACTGCAGTTCTTGGCTTAGTTCTGACCCGCTCTGTGTAGTGACGCTTCTCCTATCGATTCTGTTGGCTGCGTTGACAGTCACCATCATTTCTCGAGTCATCAGCTGTGCGTTGGAGAGCGCCAGCTTGAGACTGATCAACGAAGATGCAGTTGAGTGCAGTTGCTGGACCGAAGCCCCTTGTGCGGAATGCACGTCCGCCAGGAGCTGGAGGATAGACTTGAGTAGTCTTTCCCTCTTGTCGTTCGGCACTCCCATCCACAAGTCCTTGCTGTTGATGACGTATCCCAAGTATTGTACCTCGTCCAAGGGTTCCCACTGCGTCTTCTCGGAAGTGGGAAGACCAAGGTAGGCAAACAGCGTCTTGATGAACGTAGGTATGCCATCGTTGGTGCGTAGGAATTTGACAGCGAATAGGAAGTCGTCTGCATATTGCATGGATGGGAAGTTCAAGGTCCTTATCAGCTTCACGACGACCCTCATGATCTTCCCAAACCAAAACGGCGCAGAACAGAACCCATATAGTAGCGACTTGTTCTGATAGGTTTTGCTCCTGTGTCTGAAGGCAGAGTATGGTGTACTTTTCCTAGCAAGCGGAATGGAATAAAACGCGCGTTGCAGATCCACCACGATCATCTTTGTGCCGCTGTCTCCGTCGAGTACCATCTGAATGTCCTTTTCCAGCGTCTCCATTGTGAAAGGAGCCTTGGCTTGGAAGGAATTACTGAACCGTTTGTCAGTGCACAGCTTCGTCTTCTTGACTCCCGCTGGGTCAGCCAGCACTTGGAGAGGCTCGATCATGATGCATTCCTCCCTCTTCACTTCTACCACGTCTCCACGGGTAAGCATGTCGTCAATTTGGTCGTCGACGAATGCAATGTTCTCGAAGTAACTTGGGTGGTTCATAAAATCGGTCGCTGGAGGCTCACGCTCAAATCTGAGTTCTACACCATATGCGAGCCATGATAGCACCACTGCGTCCGCCCCTATTGCATTCCAGAACCCAAGCCTTGCCTTGACTGCATGTGCCGGTTCCTTTGAGTCTGCCCACGGGTTGCCTCTATTGTATGTCTCACCCATCGTCAAGATCTTCTGCTTGACCTCCTCTAACGAGCCCGAGCTATACTGTTCGACAGCTACTTGTGGTGTTGTCAGAAGCCAGGATACGTATGATACCTCCTCCGCTGGTGTCGGCACTGCCTTGATGGGCAAAAATATGCCAGATGACCAATCTTCTTGCACCATACACACACCATGTCCTGAGAGTAGTCTTTAAATACTTTGGACTTCGGTGCCTTGTGAGGGAGGAAGTCAGAAATCTTTCCTTGCAAGAGGACCCGTTGCTGTCTATCATAACACAGCAAGATCGCGAATCAGTACTATTAATAAATCACGCGATGAAGTATGAAAATAGAAGCGTTTGCCGGACGCAATAGTATTAATTCCATCGGGGCGTGATGCCGTGTGACAAGTACCATCTTTAAGGGAATCTAGTAAAATGCCGGGGCGTGTTGCCGAACCAAATTTGAGAAAGAAAAAAAAATAATAATAATAATAATAAAATAAACAAATGAAATAAATAAAATCTATTTAATGACATAACAAAACGAGCCTAAGTCAGTGACAGCGTGATGCGAGTCATGCGCGTGTTGCGCTGTGTAGTGCCGGTCATGCGCGTGAAGCGTCGTCTGACAATGTTACTTTCGATTGGCTGTAACAGCTCAGTTGCTAGAACGCTGTGGGCGCAGGCTCGGATTCAAAGTCCAGCAGTGCTCGGCGGTGTGGCCGCGTTTGTTGCAGTGAGTGCAAATGACGGCTGTACGTGCGGACTGTGCGGGCTGTGCGGTGTATGCGGTCTGCATGGCGAGCGCAAGCGTGATGATGCCTTGTGTAGTTGGGCCACGTACTGGATTTGCGGCCCTGGTGCTGCTCCTTGCTGCGGAGGCATGAAACCGGGGACACTTTGCCACGCCAGCGGTTGCTGCTGTTGGCCATGCTGCTGCTGGTTCTGCCCTTGTGCAGTGTTCGCGCCGTACGAACCCTGAGGGCAGCTTCTCGCCCAGTGCTGGTTGGATCCGCAGATATGGCATGCCCCACGGTTCTGACGTCCACCACGTATACGCGGGTCGGTCGCCCTCGAGTTGGTCGTAGTAGGGCGAATCGGCTCCAGG
>WBZZ01003793.1:132500-149518 GCA_019918135.1 Paulinella micropora | reverse complement strand
TTCTCACCACGCTCACGGCGCTCACGGCTCTTGGCTCGGGTGGCTCTGTATCACTCGGGTGCGGGGGTGGGGGTTATCTGAGGGAGGGGGTTGGGCTCAGTGGGTCACTGGACAGGTTGGTTAACTAAACTACTGTCGTATGAGTGGGAATGAAGGCGACAGGCTCCACACATTTCCACAAGCCTTGAAATCACTCAACTGCCACAGTAGCGACTGCCTGGACGCGGGGCTCCTGACTCACCCTCTCTCCCAGAACCCCTCGTGCTCACTTTGCGGATGCCATGGGGATGCTCTGGCGGAGGGTCGGGACGTGTTGGGTGCATGTGACCGGCCTGTCACTTAGTGTTCTCGGTAGATGACTCTTTTGTAGCTTCTATCGGACGCAGGGTGGCTTGCCACGACACCTCAATGATGCATAGTACGTCACGTCTCTGACCTGGTTACGGGGGCGGGTAACTGAGGCGGGTTCCTGAAGGCTGGTTACGGAAGCTATGTTATTGTTGTTGGGTTCCTGGCTGCTATGTTATTGTTGTTGGGTTCCTGGCTGCTATGTTATTGTTGTTGGGTTCCTGGCTGCTATGTTATTGTTGTTGGGTTCCTGGCTGCTATGTTATTGTTGTTGGGTTCCTGGCTGCTATGTTATTGTTGGTTCCTGGCGGCGTACATGTTTATGCTTTTTAAGGGTTGAGCTTTAAATAACCCACTCGGGTCTTCTTTTATCGAGCTCACCACTCGGTGGATGGAGGCCTGGGGTAGACTTATACGATGTTTTTGATGCTAGGTTCCGTCTCCAGGGATTCGACTGGCATCGCTGCTTTGCCTCACCGCACTGCCTCACCCACACATCCACGCTGGCACACTGTTTCTCCTCTTGCTCTTGTACCTATGTCGCACACAGCTATGAGCTCACGCCGATGAGTGGTTGTGACGAGGTGCACCCAGCTGGATTGCGGGCGAGCCACGGCGGCCTCGCTCTCGCTCTCTCTCTCTCTCTCTTTTTTTCTTTTTTTCTTTTTTTTCTTTTTTTTTTTTTTTTTTTTTTTTTTTTTTTTTTTTTTTTTTTTTTTTTTTTTTTTTTTTTGTTGTTGTTGTTGTTGCTTTGCTTTGCTTTGCTTTGGGCGAGGCCTAGCTTTCACATGGGCGGGCTGAGCCTATGAGGGGCGCACGATAAGCGTTCCATTGATTTATGAGACGGGTCCCAATTACTGAGAGTAACTCATGTGAGTTGCTCATCGTACTCATGGCTCTTGGCTCGGGGTGGCCTCTGGAATCACAAGGGGTGGGCACTGGGGGAGGGGGTTGTGTTCAGAGGGTCACCGCGAAGGATGGTCAACCAAACTACTGTCGGTCGGAGTTTGTACGAAGGCGAGAGGCCCTACACCTTACCACAAGCCTTGAAACGACTAAATGACCAAAGTAACGACGGACCGGAGCGGGGCTCCTGGCTCACCCTCTCTCTCAGCACTCTTCGTGCTCATCCTGCGGATGCCATGGGGTTGCTCTGGCGGAGGGTTATGGGGTGGTGGGTACACGTGCACGGGCCTGTCACTCTGTGCTCTCGGTAGATGACTCACTTGCAGCGTTTATCGGACGCAGGGTGGTTTGCCACGACACCTACCTCGATGATGCACAGCGGGTCTGCCTCGTGCCTGGTTACGGATGCAGGTGAGTGTTTGTGTGTATTCCTATACATACGTACACGTATGCTTTTTAAGGGTTGAGCTTTAAATAACCCCACCTGGGTCCTCATTTATCGAGTTTACAACTCGATCAATGCGGCACCGGGGTCCCATACCACTTATGTCAGGTTCTTATGCGAAGAGCGCGGCCGCTAGTGCTGGCCCTATGGGTCAAGGCGGTAATCCTTCAGGTTTAGACGTTCCCCGTGGGAGTGCGCCTGCGGGTGGCGATGGCTACTCGGCCGGGGTGGGGTGGTCGAGTGCTCGCGTACCTGACGGGCAACCTGAATCACGTAGAGCCAGCAATCCTGCTGCATCTCGATCACCCTCCCCAACCTCGGAAGAGAAGTCACGTCCGGAAAGGTCTGGTCACGGCGTGTGGCAAGCGGTACCGCCACCGAGGAGGTGGCGGAGGAAGGTACGAAATGAGCTGGATAAGAGATGTTGCATAGTATGGGGGCTATCGCATGTCTCTCAGACAGTGGTCATGGCGCGAGAGCTCCGAATTCTCGGTCTCGGGGAAGTCGAGGTGGAATTCGCGGGCAGAGGTAGTGGGCGACATTTGCGAATTAAATGTGCGTCTTGTGAGGAGGCGGAGAAGATGGTGCGGCTGCTGCGGGAGCGTAAGTTCTTCACGGGAAAGGTTCACGTTGCGACGGGTAGGACTTTCCGGGAAAGAGAGAAGCAGCGGGCTGCACGGGGAGGTGCCCAGTATGTAGAGATGCAGAGGGAGCTTCGCAAGCAGGGATTTGGCTACTGGGTGCTCGACGTGGAAGTCGACGAGCCCCAGGGCGAAGCCTCAAGCGGTGAATCTCCCTTGGCGGAGTGGGGCGGGATGCGGGAGCTGGAGGAGCTGGGGCGGAGGGTGCAGGATGGGCCGTGGAGGGTGGCGGAGGGCTCCAGGCGGGCTCAACCGAAGCGCAGGCATCGGCATCAGCTTCGTTCTTCCCAATTTGTGAAAGGCTTCCCACTGAGGGTGGCCTCACATAATTGGCAAGGCAAAGTGGGTGCGGATAGCCCAGGCTTTGGGGAATGGCCGGAGCACTACAAGGAGCGAGGCTGGGTGATCGTCGGAGTCCAGGAGCACAACCTATCGTCGCAGAAGGTGGAGAAGCTCCAAGTCGACGGCTTCGCAGTCCTCGGCAAAGCGGCTGCAACTGGTGCGGGCTCGCGTCTCTTGGGGGGAGTCTTGACGTTGGTGGCCAACTATCTGGCACCGTGCGCTACCATTGTACAGGCGCCTGTTCCACACCCACAGCAATTGTGGGTGCGGCTGTCGTCTGGGAGCGCGACGGCGTCGGATGTGTTCGTCGGCAACGGCTACTTCCCCAAGAAAATCAACGAGAGGAATCTATTGCAGCCTATGAGGCGTGGCAGGCGGCCGTCTCCTACTTCGCCACCAAAGGTCATGTGGTTACGGTTGGTGATGCTAATGCTAAGCTGGGGCCCGCCAGAATAGCGCGGGAGGAGGGAGTGGTGGGCCTCTTTGGCGAGATAGATGGGTGGGGTAGAGGGGTTAGGAGTGAGAATGGTGAGTTGCTGGCTGCGATGCTTGTTGCCACGGGGTTGCGCAATCTCAGTGGGTTTTCGCAACCACGGGGGGACAAATATTGGTGGTCTAGGCAGGAAAATGTAGGTGGACGAAGGCATCTACTGGATTACATCTGCGTCTCTTCCGAGCTGGCGGAGGAGGCAAGCTTCGGCGTCGACGAGGTAGACCTTGATACCGACCACAAAGCTGTGTGGGCGGAACTGGTCTGGGGGGACAGCCACCCCCCAAAAAGCAGGTAAAGAGGTACAAAGCATTCAAGGCAGAGCGCTTGATAGGCAGGGTAGTTGAGGGTAAGGAGAGTGAGCTGTCTAAGCTTAGGTTGAAGTACGACGAGACCTTTGCAGCTGGTATATCGGGGCTGTTGCCAGATGGCCTCCCAGATCTATCAGCAGTGGAGGACCCGGATGAGCTTCAGCAGGAGGTAGATAGGGTCGCTAGCTTAGTGGTCCGAGCTTTCACGGGCGCAGCCGTGAAGGTCTTGGGAGTTCGGGTGATTAGGCCAGGGTTTACTAATGCATGGTTTGATGAGAGTCTTAGGGAAGCGATTGCGCGAAGGAGAGAGGCATACGGCCTCTGGCGAAGGAATGAGGCCAACCGAGAGGCCTGGCAAAGATATAAAGAAGCGAGGAAGGCGGTCAGAAGGTTATGCAAGGAGAAGAAGGAGCAAGCGTGGAAGCGGGTCCAGAATGACACCGCTGCCAACTTCAGGAGCGCTACCATGGCCACGTACTGGAAGCTGTCAAAGCGTTTGGGCGGGGTTCGGCGGTCGAACGCTTCTGCTCCTGTTCGGAAGCCCGATGGCACTCTGGCATGCACACTCCGGGAAAAACTACAAGAATGGGAAGAATACCGCCGACGTATGGTGGTCCCCAAAGAAAACCAGTTTTTGGAGGATGCATGTGTAGAGGAAGTCGGTTCTGATGAGGAAGCAGCGCGGATTGAGCCCGAGCGGAAGGCCCGCGAAACCTTCCAGTATAACGACAACCTGCGCGACCAATTCGAGGCCATGGCGCAAGCCGAGGAGATCCGGACTGAGACGGGCCCGCTGGACTATGATTACACCGAGAAGGAAGTGGAGCTCTGCCAGGAAAATCTCCAGAATCACAAAGCGTGCTCACCGGATAAGATCAAGAACGAGATGCTCAAGTACGGAGGCACGCGGATTGTGAGCTTTCTGGTGCGCTTCTTCAACTGGTTGAAATCGTGCGAATACACCCCCAGCGACTGGGGCAAAGCGATTATCGTCAACATCCCAAAAGGAGGCGACCCAACCGATCCGGAAAATTGGAGAGACATCGCGATTCTGAGCTGTCTGGGTAAGATGTATCTGTCCCTTATGGCGGCGAGGCTTACGGCTTTCATCGATCAGCCGGGCAGGCTTCGCCCAGAGCAGGGTGGGTTCCGGCCAAAACGTAGTACGGGGGACCAGATTTTTGTCCTTAAGGAGCGTCTGCGCCTTAGACAACAAGCTGGCCTCCGTTCTTTCGTTTTGTTCGTGGATCTGAGAAAGGCATTCCCTACGGTTTGGCGGGCCGGGTTGTTTCAGAGGCTAACCCAGATGGGGGTACAGGGCAAGTTCTATCGCATTCTGCGGCGTTTTTTACCGAAGAACGTCATCGCGAGTGCTAGTCGATGGCGAACTCACTGGTGAAGTGCTGGAAGAGATGGGAGTTCAGCAAGGGTCGCCGTTGTCACCGTCGCTGTTCAACGTCTTCATGGATGAGCTAACGGTCCGAATCGCGAAAGAGTTGGAGATCGAGGACCTCAACCGCATCGAAGACATACGGACCCTGCTTTACGCCGACGACGTTGCGGTAATTGCGCATAGTGTCACGGAGCTTCAACAGATTGTAAATGTCGTGGCGACATTCGTGGAGGACTATCGGCTTGAAATCAACCTGAAACCGGGCAAGACGGAAGTCATGCCGATATACGGGCATGCCAAGTCAAAAAAGTCGCCCCCATGCGTGAGGTTCCGGGGCAAGGTTCTCAACGTCACCGACCACTACAAATACCTGGGAGTTCTGCTCACGGACACCCTCTCCGATAAACCGCAAGCGAAGCGGGCGGCGGAAATCACTGTAGCGGGAACGGCTGCCTGCTATCCCCTCTGGATTGCTCATGAAGTTCCAGCGCGTCTTCGGCTGATGAATTGGCAGCAAATGGTTGGCGCAAAGTTGCTTTACGCATCGGCTTTTTGGGATCTGCCGGGCGCCAACAAGCTGAGTAAGCTGGAGGGCGCGTTGGTAGCGCCCCTGCGGGTCATCTTGGGTGTTGGTACGCGCACAAGCGGCTGCATCACCAGGGGTTTAGGCCGCACGCCGAGTTTTAGCATCCTTGCCAAGGCGGCCCGGCTTCGGTTCCCAGGGCGCATCGAGTTACTGGGCAACACAGCGCTAACGCGCAGGCTTTACAACACGGGTCGGTGCAAATGGAAGGAAGATACGGAAAATTTGATCTTAGCAGATCACAGGCTGCGGGAGGGCTTGGATGCGCTCAAGCGGGTCGTGAACGAAGATGGCACGGTAGATGATAAGGACTGGCGGGCCGCTCTGGCGAACTGGAACGAGGTGGTAAAGCAATGGTCTGTCCGGCAGGAAGTAGCTGGCTGGGAGCGGCAGGTTAAGCCCTCTGATGGGCTTAGGGTGCTGCTTAGCCAGATGTCTTCCCGCTCTGCTTTCCCACGTTGGCGGGCGCTGGAGGGGGGAAGTCACAACCTTATCAGAAGGCGATTGTTGAGCTGCAACAATCGCCTTCGCCTCTACCGATCCAAATTTGGCTCATGCTCGCCGGACTGCTCAAGCTGTTTCGCCTTGTGTGGCACTGAGGTTAACGAGTCGTTACGTCACTTCCTGCTGCATTGCCCAACGTTTGCGAGCTCTCGTGAGGCACTGTTTGAGTTTATCGATGAGGCGCAAGCCCGGCAGCCCCTCATGCTGAATCGAGGAGGGCTTTATCACAGGGAACTGCGGGAGGCAGAGGAGGAGATGAGGCTCTTCAAAGAGGAATGGCTGAAGGGGGAGGATGAAAAGATGGCGGCGATGCTCGGCGTTTTGTTTATCCCTGTCCCAGAAGAGGTGGAGGAGGAGTTAGGAAGGTTTGTTGCCACCATCTGGAAGGAGTGGGAGGAGTTGGAGGCGCAGACCAGGGAGGCAGAGGGGGCGGAGGAGGAGGAGGTGATCGACCTCACGGTCGTTCAGGAGGTGGGTAGAAGGAGGGGAAGGCCTAGTCAGGTAGAATGTCTGGCTAGATCTGTTGTAGGTGGAGGTCAGCGCAGCGTCGCGGACTTCTTCTCGGCAGATAACTCCTCTCACTCCTTGCACCCACTTGCACATGCACAGCACGTTCATTTGCACATTGCACTGCCAGTCGAGTCTTTGGAGCGGAGCCGCGTCACCGAACGGTCCCGTGCTACCAATGGAGGCACATGTCCGACAGGATCAAAGGCCAATTGACTGATAAGTCTATTATTATTATTATTATTATTATTCGACAGCATAGTTTAGACAGGGGAGTATAGATACTTAGCTTTAGTATAGTTAGCTAGTGTGTGTGGCCTTCTATCAGTGAGCCTTTCCCTGTTTTTTTTTTCGAGTATATTTCTTCTAACGGGAAGCGCTGCCATTTTTTTAAAATTTAAACTCTCTTTTTATTATTATTATTATTATTCCTCTTTTGCTGCTGCTTTAGTTAGCTTGCTCTTTAAGTTCACATCCGAGGACAACAAACATCGGGAGGGGGCGCTCGCGCTCGACGTTGCACTTACAAAGTACAACAATTTCGAACTGAAGGCGTCCACGCAAGTGGAGACATGTGAGGGTGAAACTTCACCTTGTGCTCCCGGGTCTTTTTCCCTATAAGTATGAAAGATCTTAATAAACTGATTATTTATTTTTTATTTGCAGGCTCTTCATTGTCTTTCCCATTGGTTGGCGCAAGAAGACTCCTGCGCAAGTCAATCGAGGTACTGTATGTTTTTCAAAATTCACAAGCTGCACATATTTTTTATACTTGGATGTTGCAGGATCGAAGCGCTTCATTTTTGCCGCGCGCGAGGTCGACACTGACGGCGATGGCAAGGCTGACGAAATCCAATATCAGCTCATGGGTTTCTTTGGTTTTAACCTTAAACACTCTTGCATGCTTGATCCGTCGCCGATGGACTTCGAGAAGCAGGTGAAGCCCGCGTGGCTCCTCTACGTCGGTAACCCCACGAACCCGCCTATGATTTGCAACTGGCGGAAGCGGGAGCTTTTGCTTCTGTACGAAGCAAACAAGGTCATTTCTTCTTCTTCTTCTTCTTCTTCTTCTTCCTCTTCTTCTTCCATTTTTCTTTTTCTTCTTCAAATACATGTTATTATTCTTCTTCTCCACCAGCTCCATCTTTTTTTTTTTTTTTTTTTTTTTGGCATCTTCCTTTTCTTTATTTTGCATATTTACTGCATGCTCGCCTGAAACGTTAGAAGAAGAATCAAAAAAAGGGCCCGACTGAGCCTCGCTCTTCGGGCAGGCCCAAAAAACTGAGATTCGGTAGCAACATTGTATGTAATATGAAAAATGAAGGATGTATGTAATATTGTTTGGTTCTTTGTGCAGAATCCATCGACGTCGACGATGTTCCAGACGTTCCAGACGTCCCTGAAGAAGAAGAGACCCCTGAGCCTCCTATGCCTAAGGGGTCCAGCAAGAAAAAGCCAGGTACTAGCAAATTTCATCTTTTTTTTTGTGCTTTTTTTTCAGTGTTTCTAATTTCTGACGTGACTAGGCAAGCCGAAGTCCCAAAAGCCCGCGTTCAACGCTGATGAAGTGGACATGTCGTTGGAGGTATAATCTTTCCTACTCCTTCTTCTTCTTTTTCTTTTTTTGTGAGGGGGGGGGGCCCCCCCCGGGGGGGGGGGCAAAAGGTCTCTTTGGGCGCCGCAGCATATAGTTTAGAGAGGGGAGTATAGCTACTAGCTTTAGTATGGCTAGCTAGTGTGTGTGGCATTCTATCAGTGAGCCTTTCCCTGTCTTTTTTTTTCCGAGTATAATCTCTCTAACGGGAAGCGCTGACATTTCTTTTCTTCAAACTTTATTATTATTATTATTATTATTATTATTATTATTATTATTATTATTATTATTATTATTATTATTATTGGACACCGTGATAGCCCAGTGGTCAAGTTCTACCATCTGGGCCCTGTCGCCAGTTCGATTCCCGTCGGTGCCACCAGTATTTTCATTGAACATACCGGTCTATTTCTGGACCAGTATTTTCATTGAACATACCGGCCCGTCTGGAAGTGTTGGAACTGCCCTTGCGGGGGTGTCATTAGAGCTTATCGTCAATTCTTCGTACTCCCCTCACGGGTGAGACGATGGAGGCGCATGTGCAGAAATGCATCAGCCATTGACAGAGAAGCACTATTATTATTATTATTATTATTATTATTATTATTATTATTATTATTATTGTCTTTGGAGCGGAGCCGCGTCACCGAACGGTCCCGTGCTACCAATGGAGGCACATGTCCGACAGGATCAAAGGCCAATTGACTGATAAGTCTATTATTATTATTATTATTATTAATGGAGGCACATGTCCAGGATCTGGATCTGATGCTATAGTCTGAGGAAGCCTATTATTATTATTATTATTATTATTATTATTATTATTATTATTATTATTATTATTATTGGCCATCGGTCCCTTTCCATGGGCTGATTGGTATAAAGCTCCTAGAGTAATGTTCTATGCCGTCACTTCCTTTATTCCACCGATTGGTGTGGAGACTTTCCTTATGGAATGGAGGACTGGATGCACATGGCCTTTTGGCTCAGCAATTGGCAGACGATACATACACATACATACATATTATTATTATTATTATTATTATTATTATTATTATTATCATTATTATTATTATTATTATTATTATGGAGGCACATGTCCAGGATCTGGATCTGATGCTATAGTCTGAGGAAGCCTATTATTATTATTATTATTATTATTATTATTATTATTATTATTATTATTATTATTATTATTATTATTTGATAGCCCAGTGGTCAAGTTCTACCATCTGGGCCCTGTCGCCAGTTCGATTCCCGTCGGTGCCACCAGTATTTTCATTGAACATACCGGTCTATTTCTGGACCAGTATTTTCATTGAACATACCGGCCCGTCTGGAAGTGTTGGAACTGCCCTTGCGGGGGTGTCATTAGAGCTTATCGTCAATTCTTCGTACTCCCCTCACGGGTGAGACGATGGAGGCGCATGTGCAGAAATGCATCAGCCATTGACAGAGAAGCACTATTATTATTATTATTATTATTATTATTATTGAGCTCCATCGGTGGCCCCGATCATCAGGCGAGAGACTGACACGGGGGGGTGGAGGACCTCGAACAAGGGTATTGGAGGCTTATGTCCGTTGAGGATATGCCATTAGCTGCATCAGTACGCCTCAGATATAGTATTATTATTATTATTATTATTATTATTATTATTATTATTATGGACACCATGATAGCCCAGTGGTCAAGTTCTACCATCTGGGCCCTGTCGCCAGTTCGATTCCCGTCGGTACCACCAGTATTTTCATTGAACATACCGATCCATCTGGACCAGTATTTTCATTGAACATACCGGTCCGTCTGGAAGTGTTGGAACTGCCCTTGCGGGGGTGTCATTAGAGCTTATCGTCAATTCTTCGTACTCCCCTCACGGGTGAGACGATGGAGGCGCATGTGCAGAAATGCATCAGCCATTGACAGAGAAGCACTATTATTATTATTATTATTATTATTATTATTATTATTATTATTATTATTATTATTATTATTGGACACCGTGATAGCCCAGTGGTCAAGTTCTACCATTTGGGCCCTGTCGCCAGTTCGATTCCCGTCGGTGCCACCAGTATTTTCATTGAACATACCGGTCTATTTCTGGACCAGTATTTTCATTGAACATACCGGCCCGTCTGGAAGTGTTGGAACTGCCCTTGCGGGGGTGTCATTAGAGCTTATCGTCAATTCTTCGTACTCCCCTCACGGGTGAGACGATGGAGGCGCATGTGCAGAAATGCATCAGCCATTGACAGAGAAGCACTATTATTATTATTATTATTATTATTATTATTATTATTATTATTATTATTATTATTATTATTATTATTATTCCATCTGGGCCCTGTCGCCAGTTCGATTCCCGTCGGTGCCACCAGTATTTTCATTGAACATTTCTGGACCAGTATTTTCATTGAACATACCGGCCCGTCTGGAAGTGTTGGAACTGCCCTTGCGGGGGTGTCATTAGAGCTTATCGTCAATTCTTCGTACTCCCCTCACGGGTGAGACGATGGAGGCGCATGTGCAGAAATGCATCAGCCATTGACAGAGAAGCACAAGCACTATTATTATTATTATTATTATTATTATTATTATTATTTAGGGAGTACGTAGGCCATCGGTCCCTTTCCATGGGCTGAGTGGTATAAAGCTCCTAGAGTAATGTTCTATGCCGTCACTTCCTTTATTCCACCGATTGGTGTGGAGACTTTCCTTATGGAATGGAGGACTGGATGCACATGGCCTTTTGGCTCAGCAATTGGCAGGAGATACACTATTATTATTATTATTATTATTATTATCATTATTATTCTGGACACCGTGATAGCCCAGTGGTCAAGTTCTACCATCTGGGCCCTGTCGCCAGTTCGATTCCCGTCGGTGCCACCAGTATTTTCATTGAACATACCGATCCGTCTGGACCAGTATTTTCATTGAACATACCGGTCCGTCTGGAAGTGTTGGAACTGCCCTTGCGGGGGTGTCATTAGAGCTTATCGTCAATTCTTCGTACTCCCCTCACGGGTGAGACGATGGAGGCGCATGTGCAGAAATGCATCAGCCATTGACAGAGAAGCACTATTATTATTATTATTATTATTATTATTCTTTGTTGTTGTTGTTGTCGTTGCTGTTGGTTTGTTCTGCCACTGCCTTGTTCGCAAGAAACGAACGACTTCTTTCAAAACAACAGCGACCGGTATTGTATTCAGGGTAGTTCGTCTGCCGGCGTGTCGAAAGAAGTCGTTCAGGATCTTGTGAACAAGGCAATGTCAGAACAAGCCGCATCCATTAAGGAAATGCTAGCAGAAGAAAGAAAGTTGAGAGAGGAGGAAAGGAAGAAAAAAGAAGCGCAAGATCGGAAGGAAAAAGAGGCGCAAGAGAAGCGACAACGGGAAGAGGAGAGAAGAAAGAGGAAGAATTCGAAGAAGGAGAAGGAGGAGGAGGAGGAGGAGGAAAGCTCAGAAGAAGAGAACGAGAGAGTGAAGAAGAAGAAGAAGAAGAAGAAGAAGAAGAATAACAAGAACAAGAAAAACTATGATGATAATGATAACAACAACAACAACAGCAACAACAACAGCAACAACAACAACAACAACAACAACAACAAAAATAGTAAGAGCGAGAGAGAAAGCTTGCTGGAGGATCTCATCGCGCGGATGGCAGCTGGCGCTCTGTCTGCTGGTAACTCACCTTCCACCCCCCAACGCGGCACCGGTCTCACCGCTCCCAGCTCACCTAACGCATGAGAGTTTGTTTTAGCATCGCTTGCGCTGACTCGGCGCTAACTTCAAATGCACGCACCAGGTAGTTTGCATAGCTTTCACTTTTCTCCTTCATCTGAAAGATGTTTGAATTTGTTTTGTGTTTTTTTTCTTTGTAGTAGTGTAGTATTAATCGTAATTTTTTGCACTGGCAGGTTTGTTATGGTCGAAAGCGTGATTAAGAACGTTTGTCGCGTGCAAGAGTTAAACAAACTTCTAATTTAGTTAGTATGATATTACGGAGTTAGATTTATTATTTTTTTTAGTAATTAAAGAAATTTTGTTGTAGAATCTATGTATTTTGCGTGGCGACATCGCACTTCTCTTCCTCCCCCGTTCCCCCCTCCCCCCCCCCGGGGGGAATTTATTGTAGGTAAAAGCAATGTTTATTATCATAATAAAGTAAAATGCTTAATGTAAACAAAGATAAACAAAATTAAAAGCAAATTCTGCATGTTGGGCATTGTTATCATCATAGATTCATAGTAGCCGGGACTATGAAAAAGGAGAAAGATTACCGTGTCGGACCGGTTCCTGCCCACCTCTAAAGATGAAGTTAAAGTGTATTACAATTAATAAAAACATGTTTTAATATTATTTTTATATGTTCTGCAATCAGTGAATTGATTTCCTTTCATTTCCACACGTTTTCAAAAAAGTCCATATACTTCATGGAAAATTTCGGAAAAAGGGATACCCCCAAGATTGTCGAATGTTTAGTTTTATCGTAGGAACTGCTGCAGTGGGGGCTGTCGCCGTCGCAGTAATTACCGGCGATGGTGCGCCTATTGCGTCTACTATGCTACCTTGAGATCGTAGTGGCAGGTCAAGACGCATGTCGTCCTCGTCTGAGTCCTTGTGCGCCCTTTCTTCGTCGTCAACAGTGAGTCCCACAAAGTCCGCATATGACTACTCACCCCCCATGGCGGCGGCGGAAGACTCGTTTCCACACCTGCGTAGTGGTAGTCTCCTTTGAGTTCACCCATTTGGTTGCACCGCCAGGGGTCTAGCAAACATTGAACAATGAGCATTAATGAGAAGGAGACATGTCGGTCCGTTGAACTATCTTCTTAAGAATATATTCTACTACCTGCACTTCCTCGACCGTTTCCCTGTTGGTGTCACGCTTCACCGCGCCATCCATTACGTTACCGTAGAGGTCACTCGCGAGAGTTCCGGGGTCATTCGTTACCTTAACCTTGCCCTGGTTTCCTTTGGCCGATTCGTCATTGTCGACGTCGACCTGCATAACCAAGGGGCAGTCCCAGAACGCACATGCCCCACTTATTACCATGTGGGTGCATTTCTTAAGCTTCCGTTCTCCCTTGTCCACCTTCTGCTTCTTGTTCGACTTCTGACGGACGGCTGGACGTTCACCTTCGTTGTCGTCGGCCGGTCTCTTGACACCTGTCATCCTAGCCGAGCTTCCGTCATATGGTGGATAAACGCTAGCATAGTCTCCGTAAGATGGCATCATCTTGCGTGAGTCAATCGCAACCAAGGGTGGCAGACCTTCAAACCTAACGTTGTTGTCGACGGCCATGTCGATCCACGCGTCGTCGACTTCGTCGTGCGTAGCTTGTTTGATTTCTTTTGCCGTATTCGCGGCAGCTCTCGTATTGTAGTTCCGGCCCCTTAATCTTTCGCCTGTGGGTCGTCCTCCACGCCCATTGCGTGGATTCGTCCCTTTACGGTTGCGGTTACGCCCGCCCATGCTCGACTTGTTTCGGTTATTTACAGGGCCGCGAGCCTTGCATTCATTTCCGGTGTGCGTGGGCTTGTTCACGCATTCAGGCCTAAGGCGACGTACACGACAATCTTTGATGAGAGGGTCCCGTTTGCAATTGAAATACCTCTTTGACTGCTTCTCCTCAGCTTTCGGTTTGGCGCAATCGCCTAAAATCAACATTGTCGCTGTTTGTTTGTCGTTCGACGTCGTCTTTTTTCGGCTTACTTATCTCAGCGGCCTGCAACAGCTCCTCCATTCTAGCACACAGACCTTCATAATCCGGCTTCTCTGCGTCGGTCTTGCTCCAATACAATGCGCCACCAGCGTCGCCTAAAACAGCGTGTTTTGAATCTTTGAGCCACTGAAGCGTTGCGACACACTTAAATTGATCCGGGAATGGTAAGTTTCTCTGAGCTAGCTTTTCCTAACGATGTGCTTGCCTCTCTAACCACTCCTCCACGTTTGTAGACGGCCCTATTCTATCAGTATATAATTCCTGTAGCAACTTATGAAATAGGCCCTACGTGAGCATACTTCTCGTCCAATCTAGCCCATATTTCACTAGGATGATTACCTGCTCTGCGCAGAGTGAGCAATGCAGTGTGTCCCTGCAGTGCATCAGACAAGAATGAACGCAGGCGCACTTAACATTGCAATCTTACCTTCTCCGGTAAGCAAGCTTCCAAATCTTCGTAGCCGAAGCCGGCAGCAAGGGCATCGATGGCAGCCCTCTGCTCCTCAGTCTCTGTCGGTGGATCTCCCGCTTCCAGACCCTCTCTACTCTTCTTGATATCAATTTCGGATGGAGTTACTGAGGCCTTTAGCTCTTCCAGTGTTAGGGGTGCATTCTGATCTGCAAGAAACAATAAAAATTTGGGGTCAACTCCTTCTACAAACTGCAGAAACGACCAACGCCAATCATCAAACGTGGCATTGGGCTTAGCGGGCAGGCGTGGGCACTTGAGGGCAACTTGCGCTCTCATAACCTGTAGTAGCCATTCCTCTCCAGAATGGTGACAATAATTCTCTCCGGATTAAGCTTCAAATGAATGGGTAAACGAATTTAATGAGAACGAACTTGATGTCTAATCTATCTCGATCACATGCTCTAAACCATGTGATTTATCACGTGAAAGGAATTTCTAGAATTCTAACGAATGACTGTATCCGGTCTCTATAAATGACTGAGTCCTGTCATTCCTGTCTTGCTGCAAAATCACTTCTGCTGTCCGTTTGTCTCACCAGTAAATATAATTAGGCACAGCACAGCATGACATCAACAAACAGCTCCATATCTGCTTCGAACATCATCTCATCCCCCAAAGAGAGAAAGCAAACACCTCAAAAACACGGCACACACTCTGTTCGTCTTGTCGTTGATCAGTCTTTGCTTCCTTGGGATGTGTGATGATGGAGCTGACATTGTCCATCTAGGGGTTAGTAACAGTCTTGAACTTGCTGACACGATCAAACCATACGAAAACGATGAACCCTTCTGTTTCTTTACTCGTGCTCTACATAATTATCCCCAAAAAAGACATACATCTGTTCCCAGAGGTAGTAGCAGCACGCAAGAGAGAAATAGAGGGCTTGTTCAAAGCTGGTTGTTTTCGTTGGGTACCTCGTGCTATCGCCTATCGTGCCAACATCAAACCAATCCACACAGGATTTGTTGATGCTGTCAAGATAGACGAAGCCACAGGTCAGCAGAAATACAGGAGTAGGCTTGTTGTGTTTGGCAACCTCATGTCACCATACAAACACTACTCACCCTACGACAAGTCCGCACCTGTCTGTTCGCACATGGCCTTACTTACTGTTCTATCCCTTTCAGCTACACTCAACCTTGATTTCGATCTAATCGACTTTACACAAGCTTACAGTCAAGCTGACATGATAGACGTAGTTTATCATCCCCCCAGACGACTTTGAGAATTTTCGAAATCCCGAACGTCCTGCGGATGACATCTTGGAATTACTCAAAGCCCTCTATGGCTCACCCCAAGCTGGCAGACGATGGCACAACAAGGTTGCCCACAAGCTCCGCAAGCTTGGATACACTCAGTCCACCATAGAGGCTTGCATGTTCTTTATCAAGAACCATTCCAAAACGTTTCCCCCTCCGTTCCTGAAAGACCCCAACTCTTTGCCCTGGGTTCTTTTGTTGCGAACTGACGACGTTCTTGCGTTTACAAACACAAAAGCCAAGTCGAGGTTCTACGCAAACGACTGACGGAAGAGAAATTGAACTTCATGCCGCGCTGCTCACGCCGGGACCACCAGTAGGACCCTTCCACTGGGCACGAGAAGCCGCTCAGATTTTGCAGTCCCGAAGCGACGAGGACAGCCGCGAGTCTCTTGCCGTTCTCCGAACGTACCGGTGCTCCCTTATGATCGACCTCCCCGTGCTGACCGACGATGCCCTCCTCTTTTCGGCTGCATGCCGGCCCGAGCTTCGCGTTGGCATCCGCCACCGTGACCACAAGACCTTTGGCTCCAAAAAAAGCTATAGCTGCCTGCCAGGCCGCATACGCCTCTGACGACTCTTCTTCCTGCGTTTCCTGGGGAAAGTAGCCGTTGCCCACATAGATATCGTGAGCGCCGGTAACACCCGAGGCGATACGCAGCCACACTTGCTGCCGGTGGTCGACGGGGGCTGACACCAGGTTGCAATACGGACCAAGGAAGTTAGCCACCGCGAATAGAACCCCACCCTTGCAGCGATTTTTCTCGCTGACCTCCGCAGGTTTTCCAAAAATCCGGAATCCATCCAGGCTGCATTTGGAAAGTTGCTTCTTGCCCATGCGGTGCTCCTGAGCCCCGATGACTAGCCAGCCCTCGTGCTTGTAGAATGATGCCCATTCCGCCGTGCCTACGTTGTCGTATCCCGTTTTACCCTGCCAGTTGTGACTTGCGACGAGTAGCTTGAAGCCGGTATCGAACTGCTTGGAGCGATGCTTATTGGCTCGTTTCCGGACCCGACGGCCGCGCTTGGCTTCCGCCCTCGTGCTGCCCCCCTCTGCAGGTGCTTGCGCAGGTTGGTCGCCCACTGCACTGGCCGCCGAATGCAGGGGCACCACATGCACATCAGCACACTCAGACACACACTTAGGTGCATCGGCAGCCAATTCCGAAGACACCACCTGCACATCATCGACACATTCTTCATGCAGAGGCAAGACGCGATATCCAGTCGCAGCTTCCTCCTTCCGGACCGCCGCTTCCCCACGCAGATGGATGCGAATAAGCCTTCGGACACGTTCCCTGTCCCTGAACATGCGCCCAAGGGCCACATTGACCCCTCTGCCGAAGAATTTGAGATGTTTGAGTTGCTGCAACGCCGTCTGCCTGCTGTCATCGTCCTCGTAGACCTGCTCCAGGTGACGAAACATTCGCTGGCCTTGCTACTCCATTACCGGGACCACCAGACCAAGACCGCTCATTTTGGAGGCGATCG